>SNQJ01S0083204.1:0-26719 GCA_010110895.2 Picea sitchensis
TTGCATTACCCCTGTTGAACCTTTAAAAAGGGGATATTACAACCCCGCACTTCCAGTGTTAATGGTTCCTGAACCAAGTATCAGAACCCTTGCGCCTACCCTCTGAACTCTGCGTTGTTTTTGGGTGATGAACCTTTGCGTTTTGGGTGTATTCCATGACGAGCGTGAGTTGGGAAGACAAGCCTGAATTGCACAGACGCGCGCCGGGGTGTGGGCAGCCTCAACCCTTACTGCTGTGTGTTGCTCCTGTTTGTTTCGTGATACGAAGCTTCGTTTCAGTTAACGCACTTGAATGTGTTGTTCAGATAAGACGTAGGTCGCACTCTTGGGCCTCAGATTGAGGTCTTCTTGGTTCGGGCCTTTACTCAGCTGTTGCCGCCTTATTTGATACCGTAATCATTGCAGAGTGGGTGCACGAAATCCCTTTCCTTAAATTTGGGGGTTTTTCTGTTTTTAAAAAAAAAATCATGTATTATTATATGTGCTTGCGCCCTTTTTTTTTCTCCAGGAAAAAATTATTCTCGAATTGATATTAGCGATAAATCCGTTACAATAACAAGAGTCGCACAGCAGAAAAGGAAAGAGGAACGAAGGCCGCGCTGGCCGATTGCTATCAATTACAAAGCGGTCCCAAATGTAAATTGTGAGAAATACAAAGCAGGAAATAGAACGGTATCAGTGATGGCCCATCGCTGTCCAATAACAACGACAGCCCCAAAAGAACACAGGAAGGTGGATCCTTGTTGATAACCACCTTGACGAGTTGAGAGACTGGACTGTACTTGTCAATGCATTCTCGTGCTGCTAGAAAAATTATTAAGGCTTGAAAAGATTGATAGCGGAGATGGGGCTGTCTCTACCATTATCACAATGGTAAACTGATAGTTTCCCAGCCATTTATGCAGGCGCCTTGAGTGGCAAGCGCTACTTCTGACAGCCCAGATAATCTGGCAGTCCACATCTTATTGGGGGGGAGTCGAAGATGGTTTTCAAATACTGACGGCAGACGGACGTGCTTTAGAATTTCGATTTTAGCAGCAGTGATCCAGTCGATTTGTATGCCATCCGTTGAGCACTTAATGCAAGGGACTCGACTTGTTATGGTCGCCTTGTGGTGTCACTGCCGTAAGGGCAGGTCGAAGTATAATCACGGTTCTGTTAGCTTTCCCTTTAATTCTAGTTCGTCAGACCTGAACCTTCCAGAGCGCACATCCCAGGGCGCGGACTTCAATTTCTTGCACTGTAAGCTTCTCACTGCGTTTACGCAGCGAACTCCCTGGGGAGGGAGCCTGCAAGGGTTAGTATTCCCACGCGTTCACCGTGGTCTTGGACTGTGTGTTTAATGACCTCGAAGTACGTGTTTGCTGACAGCGCCTCCCAGCTAGGAAAAGCCATTAAGCTTTATACCTTTAATGTTACAGCTAGGTCTTATCAATTGCATTATCCCTTTTTCTGGATCGTATTTTTCTTAAATTACGAACACCTGGTATGTATTACTAAAAAAAGATTCCCAGATTCGGTGGCCGAAGGTTTGGTTTAAATCATCGTTGACAGTCTGTGTATTTACTAATTTAATAGTGCCAGCACCTTTGCCCTATTTTAATTATTTATTTATCTGCCGTGTCATCTTATGCAAGGTCGGGGCTAGTTACCCACAGACCCTCCGTTTCCCTTGTTCCCTAAAGGCTTAGCTAATGAAACGTCTTGAGTATATTTAGATAGAGATTTATATAGTAATATAAAAATAATTACAGTTAAGGTGTGTACAAACATTCGTTAAAAAGGGTTCAGCTGTAGATAAACCTTAATTCTGTTATAATTTCTGTTGTTTAAAATTCAATAATTGTATTAAATTAAGATAAGAAATTCATTTTACAAATCGAATAATTTAGGTTGTAAAAATGGAATAATTTTATATGGTGTAATAAATACTTATTGTTCTTACTGAATTTTGGGATCCATTGAATGTGGAGCTGTATATGAAGTTAGAATACTTAGACTAATGGTAAGGCCCGATCCAAGAGTTACCATTGTAATTTAAAGCATATAATTCAACTAAAGGACCTGGTCTCTTCTTGATTGGGCTTGAAGTGTAAATTACTAAATCTCATAGATATATGTATAATCTCGCAAATGCCATGGAATCTTCAAGGTTGAACTATTTATTAATAATTGTGCAAAACTCATAAGACGAGCGAAGTAATGGCTAATTCAGAATTCAGAAATTCCTGCTAACAAAAATAAAAGGGAATTTATGAGCCGCCTTAGGGTTTGGAGGATTAACATCATAATAGACGGACTATTGATGTGATCTAAAGCTAGAGGCATGAGGGTTCTTGTAATTATTCTCTGCACGAGTGTTAATAATTATAAGGATGTTAGGTGAGTATTTGGTCCATTGTTAGGTGTATTCATGAATCCACTTTATCATTTCCTTTCTTGGAATATGATATTTCTAGTGTATTGTTGAATGCGGAAGGCCCCTTCTCTAACAATTGATTTTGATGGAAACAAAGGAAAAACAATCCACTTCCTAAGATCCTCCTTTTTACTGCCTTAATGTTCGTATTAATGTGGTAATGATGGCGTTAAATGATCTCGAACTTGTGTGTGCATTGGTTTACGATTTCAGATTGCATGTAGGTGTTGCGTTATTAATCATTCGTAACCGATCATTAATTGATCGCAATTAATGAATGAGTTAATGATTTTAGAAGATTGCGTTGATCTCAGAATTATAAATTTAGATTATTGATTATTTCCTTAATGATAATGCTACCTCCCTTCATTTTTGATTAAAAATTTTGATGAATTATTTGTTAATTAATAAACTAGTGATGTACAATTGCACAATAAGGTCCCTAAATGTTACCTTAATGGGGTACCTGGATGACAACCATGATCTCTAGTTGCGTGACGCATTGGCCTTAAGACTAGGGTAGAGTGCAACCCTCATTCAACTAATGTTGTACCGGGGCGTAAACTTATGTGTGCGTAGTCTGCTAAGTGTCAGGCGGGTTGTAGACGCCTCTGTGTAGCCTAGTGCATAAGCATGTTTGTGTAATTGTCAATGCTTGTTGTTATGTCGAGCGTCTTGTGTCCGCTTGTGGTGTTCATAGTGGTTGCATATGGTTGGTCGTCGAGTGGCATTATAATCTAGAATTATGCATTATACCACACTTTAACAACAAAAAAAAAAGAAAAAAAAATTGCACCTATTTTTGATGGAGTTGTTATTAAGTAACCGGAGGGTGTTACATATGGTATCGGATCCGGATCGACCGACTAGGGGTTCTCTACGGCTTCATTGACATGAGCTTGTCTTATCATACTAATGCTAATCAAGTTGATTGTGTGCGTGCATGTAATAATGGTTAGAGGATGTTGTGGTGCTAGGGGAGGAGGCGCTATTCCCCTAGTAGCATCCACGCCCGGGGGTTCTAACCCTTAGGGAGACGAACAGGTTATCAGGATGGAGCAGATAGTGGTGGGTGATTTGTTTGGGTTGATGAGGTCCTTTTAGTTGATGTCTGAGGCATTGATCATTCGATTGGACAGAGACAAGGCTATGGCGTCGACACCTGTTGAGGTTCTGCCATGTGCACCGGCCGTTATTGGTAGTATTCACCTTGAACTCGAGAAGATAAAATTCCCAAGTTCTTGGGTGACACATATGACGCAACAGTCGAGGCATGGTTGGAGAACAAAAATATGTGCTTCACACTTAGTGACTACACCTCCAACAAGAAATTCTACATGGTGGTCTTTCAACTAAAAAGGAACATTATTCTATGGCGGAAGACACTCCTAAAAAAGCTGAACATGGCCGTCGAAGAAGTTTCATGGTAGTTGTTCGAGGAACGGTTCCGAAAGAGGTACCCTTCAGAGGAATTCTTTGAGCGTCGACTCAATGAGTTCAATGCCTTACAACATGATGAGTTCAATGCCTTGCGACATGGTGGTCGTACGGTGCTCGAGTACGTGGCACGTTTTATGGCGCTTCTCAGGTAAGCTCCGTGCCTTGACTTTGAGTAGCTTAAGGTCATAAGATTCATGTTGGACCTTAACGATAGCCTGGCATGCAAGAGTTTAAATGTTTTGATGCCTCAAACCTTACTGCGATGTATAGATCGAGCGATCGTCGGGGGCGAGTTTAGATTCATAGAGGAGGAGCTTGAAGCGAGCGAAGGTTGGAGAAAGGGTGGCCGGGTTGTGCCCTTAACTTTAGGAGAGTTTGTCACGAAGTCAACTTGTACGTCACGATAATAGGATCTTATGACATTTGTATGGTGGTTGGAAGCGCTGTAAAGGCGATACTCAACTGTAAGACAAAACAGGTGAGCTTGGTTGATGGCGAAGGGCAGAGCGTGTGATTGTAGGAAGAAACCGGGGAGTTTCTAGCGGTTTGTTTCTTCCCTTCACAGTTACAAAATTATCGCCAAAGGGAATTTACGCAACCTTATGCGATCTCGCGATAGCGAAAAGTGAGGAATTACGGGTACCTTAGGTAGTGAAAAGTTCTTGAGGGCGTATTTCTAGAGGTTTCACGGAATGCCACGAGGAATTGGATTTACCATAGATGCGAAACGGGAACCAAGCGATAGCAAACGCTTATTCTCGGATGTCGGCCCGGGAGTTGCAAGAGTTGAAAATATGGTGAATGAGTGTTGGACACGGGGCGAATACGTCTAATTATTATACCGTGGGGTGCAGTTATTTTCATTTGAAAGAAGGAGTGAATATTGGAGGCTTTGCATTGACTACCGATGGTGAACCGAACTCGATGCGAGAATGGGATCCATTACCCAGAATTGACAATCTATTCGATCAAATGATGGAGTGTGACGGTGTTCTCAAAGATCGATTTGCGATCGAGATATCGCCATTCACGGATCAAGGAGGATGACATTCCCTAAGACGCTAAGATGAGATTTGGGCATTCTGAGTTCTGGTTTTGCCTTTGAACGACAACGCCCGAAATTCATGAGTTTGATGAGCGGGGTGTTCAGCGAGTACTTGGACAAGTTAGTCCGGTGTTCATTAACTTGAATATTTACGATCTACTCTCGGACGACCGAGGAACATGATGAGCACTTGCTTGGTACTACAATATTTATGAGAACACAAATTGTATGGGGAAGTTGTCCAAATATGCTTTTTACCAGTCGAGAATTCACTATTTAGGGCATGTCATCTCCGGTATAAACGTGGATCCGACAAAGGTTGAAATTTATTATGGAATAGCTGCGCCAACGAATATCCCGCGAAGAGGCGTGGATTTTATGGGATTAGTAGGATACTATCGGCAGTTTGTCAAGGGATTTTCGAATAATTCAAATCCAATCGCGGAATTGCAAAAGAAAAAGCAAGAAGTTTGCTTGAATGATCGTGGAAGCCTTTGGAGGCTCAAGTGGTACGACAAGCTAGCGTAGATATAAAGATCCATGACATGGGCCAGACTTCTTGGTATGCAGCGGCTTAACAAAGGAAGGTCTAGAAGCGGAGTCTTGATGCAAAGACGAGCGAGTGATTGCATACATTTCGAAGAAAGGCGAGCGTAAGGGAGAACTATGTGACATACGATTTGGAGTTATTATCATCGTGTATATGCCTTGAAGGTTGGGAGACACTACCTGCTTATTGGATGAAATTTGAATTAAGGACTGATCATTGGATTACAACACATTTTACGAAGGCGACTGGTAGCGACAACGGCGTTGGTCGTTAGCGAATCACGATTTGAGATTACTTACATAAAGGGAGTAGTGAACCGAGTGGCAGATGCAATGAGTCGGAGACCACACATATATTCGACATTACCTCTTAAGATGAATCTTAGATAAAATATTATAACTATACAGACTGACGATGACTGGTACAAAGAATTCGAAGATTTTATCGGACAAAATACAATAGCGGTACCCGTTATGAGGATATTCACTTGATAGCGACAATTTATTGAGTTTAGAAGGATGGTTATATGCAGCCAAATGGCAATTAAAGAGGATGGTGATCTTGAAGCCGAGAACTCATAGAGCGTTTACATAGCTCACAGGAGTTGAGCGAGGCGGACCTCAAACATTTATTATACGGAAAGGAAAGGATGAAGGCCGACATAGTTAACTTTGTGGCTAGATGTCTAGAGTGTCGGCCAGTAAGAGTGAACATAGACACCCAACGGGATTACTTCAACCACATGCCATTCCGAGGCCGAAATGGGAAGTTATATTAGAAGTTTTATTGTTGGTTTTGCCAGCGGCGTGAGGGCATGATTTCGATTTTTGTAGTAGTAGACCTCGGCGAAGAGTGCTCACTTTATTCTGTCGCGTCGACTGATATCGGCTTTGACTATACTTGAGAGTTTCATCAATGAGATTGTGAGAGGTTTATTGAATTTAGTACTAAAAAGATTATATCCGTCGAGGATCGGTGTTTCGCAGACAATTTTGGATGAGTTTCCAAGAGGCCTTAGGAACCCATCTTAACTTTATTACTGCATATCGCGAGCCGGATGGGCCGAGGCGAGCGTCACTAGACAAACCTTGGAAGACATGTTGCACATGTCGCGGTGATGGACCAACAAAGCGTTGGGAGAATTCTTGCCTCTAATTAGGTTAAGCATACAACGGTTATCAAAGACCATAAAGATAGAAGCCTTTTTGAGTTTCTTTATGGGTGGCAGTCATCGAGCAGCCCTTGAGTTGGGATAGGCTTGAGGATAGGTCCTGGTGGGACCCGAAGCGTCAAAATGGAAGATGCAATCCATAAGACAAGGATTAAAGAAAAGCAGGATCAGCAGAAGAGTTATCGTCTTAGAATTCGTCGTGATTCTGAGATCGGTGTCCGAGGAGT
This sequence comes from Picea sitchensis, assembly GCA_010110895.2. Taxonomy (NCBI): domain Eukaryota; kingdom Viridiplantae; phylum Streptophyta; class Pinopsida; order Pinales; family Pinaceae; genus Picea; species Picea sitchensis. The sequence continues at coordinate 6,853 of SNQJ01S0083204.1, forward strand.
CTCGCTAGCGGGTTAAACATAAGAGAGTTCCGTCTCCAAGTTGGGAAAAGGATCGGCTCTCTCCTAGGTTACATTGGGACCTTTCGGGTTATTGGAGAAAAAAGGGGCCCGATGGCCTATCGACTAACCTTACGATTCTTTGAGGCTTATGTACGATGTTTTTCATGTATCGTTTTGAGACATTATAGTAGTGATCGTACACATGTGATTTACCTGAGTTCATGCGAGGGTATCCGGACGAGGGAGTGTTCACGGCTGAGATGGTTCGCATATTAGATCATCGCGTTCGACGATTACGACGTCGAACGGTAGAAATCAGTCGAGTCGATTAGGACGGTTATAGTCCACACTTTCGGCGACACAGGAGGACGCGCTTGAATGATATAAATTGGCCCGATTTCCATTTTGTTTGATGTATGGAGCTTATGATACTGTGATACTTTATTTTGCATTATCTTTGAGAAACTTAGGGATGAAGTTTAGACCAAGAAGGGTGTATGTAACATCCGCTCTAAGCGCTGCCAAAGTACTTATTATTTGAGGACACTTGCTGTAAGTGATAGGACCCAAACGATGTTAGACCTATGATATTTGATCATGATGTGATTGGCCAGTATTTCGATGTATCGCACTATTTGATGTAAACGAGTCCTATTGACTCGGTTGGATTGAGTGTGTAGGGTTCTTGACCTTGAGGATGTAGAGCATCGGTAGAACCCCATGGACTCCGGACTGAGTCAAGTATTCTGCTGGGTTGATATGTTTATTATGATGTTTTATTTGATTGATGATTTGATAGCGACTTTTTACGACGCATATGATTATTGGTGATCGCGGTGGCGATAGCTTGCCGACTTGGCTCACATATGGATTAAAGGGAGCCCTGTCGCGAAGAGGTTGAAGGGTGAATATTTTATACACTACTTGCTTCTTCTTTACTCCGCCGTGGCAAATGGGTTCCCGATTCCCTAGTTCGAGAGGACCCGCGATACCGGTAGCGAGGGCGGCTAAACAATTTTACCCGATGATTCTAAAGAGTATGTAATAAAGTGAGGGGCCTTATTCCTTAAACCATAGTCTCCCTACTAGCCCACGGCGGAGTATTGACTCGAGGTTATAGGGTCTACCAATCGGATTCGGTCGTGAAGTGGAACGCGGAACGCGTAGTGCATCACGAAAGAACGCGTCGCCTGAAGAAAATTAATTAAATGACCCTTGGAGCCGTGGTGCATCCACGAGAGCGATAGCCTAAAGAATCCCGAAGCGAAGTGGCACCTTAAACACGTGGTACAGCTTGAAGGAACGCGTTGCGGTAAGGTGGTTGGTCGTCGGCCAGTAGCCCTAAGTCTTCAGTGCCTGAAACAAACCTTAAGCATTACCCTAAACCAATGGCCGCCCTGGCTTCGAATATAAACCTAAGCCTAAGACTTTTCAGAAGCGGAAATTTCGATTATTGGCCTTAGCTGTTAAAAATTCAAAAAAACAACAAAAAGAGGAAAACAAAAAAGCTGGTATCACCCTCTCTTTGTCCTTGTCTCCTTATTAAGCGGTCCTCCTTCGCTGGGATCTTCTGGTCCATCTCCCTTATGCTTGTCTAGTTCACTTTACCACATAGCCATCCCTCCACGTAAATCCTATTTTTTTTCATTTTGTAAAACACTTACTTTTCCACATGCTTAACTTATTCGTTTATAATCTGTATATAATAAAATATACACATATATAAACGCAAACACACATACAATATAAACTGCAACAATATATATATATATAATAAAAATAAAAACATAATATATGTATGTGTTTTAAAACCAATTATAACCAAATGAAGTTTAAGCATGAGTTATAAAATTGTAAAAGAAATAATTATTATTATAAAACAAATTTTTAAAAACAATGGCGCTCATACCTTTGAATTTTTAAAAAGAAAAGGGAAAATAAAATGAAATTATAAGCGAATTAAACTAAAAAGAGAATTGAGAAAAGTCAAAAGGGAAAAAGAGAGGGGCAAGGAGAAAGAAAAAGAGAGAGAAAAAGGGAGGGAGAAGGGAAAAGAAGGGGCTTTTTTTCTTCGAGATGAAGTTGCTATCTTGAAGGAATGATTTGATTTTTACGGTGGGAGTTGGAAGCCTCGGCCACATTGTGTGGTAGCTCGATCTTGTGAGGTGAGTTGGGAGATAGCTTATCTCTGGTTGTGTGTGTGGCCCCTTTGCGGCTGGTGGGAGGAAGAAGAGTACTAAGCGTTTGGTGGGAGATGTAGGTGGAGTTGGTGGTACGTCGTGGCGGGGCGAGGCCGGGCGGTGAACACTTAGGAATCTTCGCTGCAAGCAAATTAGGCAAAGGTATGATCCTTAAATTTGTAGTTAGAATGCATGGTAATGGCGTTGTGAAGTTTATAAATGGAATGCGTAAGTTTTATTTATTGCTCTTGACTGTGTTCTTCGGTGAATCTGGACTGTGTAAAATGATTAATGACCTTAATACGGACTGTCTGAAAATTGTTATTCATCGCGTGGACTATGTAACTTTTTATTTACAGTGCCGAACTGTGTAACTTCTTATTATTTATGGTTCAGAATATTTGAGTATGGACGTTTTCATGCAGTTGTGAGGGCATTCGTTGTGTGCATCTACTCTAATTCGTTGTGTAATTGTTGTGTAAATCCACTCTGATTCGTTGGGCATTCATTAGGTGAATCTGCAATTTCAGTGTTGATTTCTATTCGACAAATCCTAGAATCCAGGGGGTTCAAACTAAAACCTGAATAGCTAATAGAATCCTTTCATTACCCCTGTTGAACCTTTAAAAAGGGGATATTACAACCCATACTTCGGTGTTAATGGTTCTGAACCAGAATATCAGAACCCTTAAGCCTACCCTCTGAACTTCTGCGTTGTTTTTGGGTGATGAACCTTTGCGTTTTGGGTGTATTCCATGACGAGCGTGAGCTGGGAAGACTCGCCTGAATTGCACAGGCGCGCGCCGGGGTGTGGGCGACCTCAAACCTTACTCCTGTGTGTTGCTCCTATTCGTTTCGTGATACGAAGCTTCGTTTCAGTTTAACGCGCTTGAATGTGCTGTTCAGATAAGTCGTAGGTCGCACTCTTGGGCCTCGGATTGAGGTATTCTTGGTTCGGGCCTTTACTCAGCTGTTGATGCCTTATTTGATACCGTAATCATTGCAGAGTGGGTGCACGAAATCCCTTTCCTTAAATTTGGGGGTTTTACGTTTTAAAAAAATCATGTATTATTATATGTGCTTGCGCCCCTTTTTTTTTCTCCAGGAAGAAATTATTCTCGAATTGATATTAGTGATAAATCCGTTACAATAACAAGAGTCGCACAGCAGAAAAATAGAAAGATGAACGAAGGCAGTGCTGGCCGATCGCTATCAAATACAAAGTGGTCCCAAATGTAAATTGTGAGAATACAAAGCAGGAAATAGAACGGTATCAGTGATGGCCCATCGCTGTCCAATAACAGTGACAGTCCCAAGTGAACGCTGGAAGGTGGATCCTTGTTGATAACCGACGAGAGGCTGGACTGTAATTGTCAATGCATTCTCGTGCTGCTAGAAAAATTATTAAGGCTCGAAAAGATTGATAGCGGAGATGGGGCTGTCTCTACCATTATCACAATGGTAAACAGATAGTTCGATACATTTATGCGAGCCTTGAATTAATGGCGCTACTTGACGACCGGATAATCATGATCTACATCTTATTGAAGTCCGGTGGTTTTCAAATCTTGACGGTGCTTTTAATTTGAATTTTTAGCGTGATTGATCGGTCGATTTGTATGCCATCATTTGAGCACTTAATGCAAGGGACTCGACTTGTTATGGTCGCCTTGTGGTGTCACTTCCATAAGGGCAGGTCGAAGTATAATCACGGTTCTGTTAGCTTTCCCTTTAATTCTAGTTCGTCAGACCTGAACCTTCCAGAGAGCACATCCCAGGGCGCGGACTTCAATTTCTTGCACTGTAAGCTTCTCACTGCGTTTACGTAGCGAACTCCCTGGGGAGGGAGCCTGCAAGGGTTAGTATTCCCACGCGTTCGCCATGATCTTGGAATGTGTGCGTAATGACCTCGAAGTGCGTGTTTGCTGACAGCGCCTCCCAGCTAGGAAAAGACATTAAGGTTTATACCTTTAATGTTACAGCTAGGTCTTATCAATTGCATTATCCCTTTTTCTGGATCGTATTTTTCTTGAATTATAAATACCTGGTATGTATTACTAAAAATAGTTTCCAAGATTCGGTGGCTGAAGGTTTGGTTTTAAATCATCGTTGACAGTCTGTGTATTTACTAATTTAATAGTGCCAACACCTTTTCCCTATTTTAATTATTTATTTATCTGCCGTGTCATCTTATGCAAGGTCGGGGCTAGTTACCCACGGACCCTCCGTTTCCCTTGTTCCCTAAAGGCTTAGCTAATGAAATGTCTTGAGTATAATTAGATAGAGATTTATATAGTAATATAAAAATAATTGATTAGGTGTACAAACATTAGTTAAAAAGTTGGTGTAGATAAACCTTGTAATTACCGTTATAATTTGTTGTTTAAAATTCAATAATTGTATTAAATTAAGATAAGAAATTCATTTTACAATCGAATAATTTAGGTTGTAAAAATGGAATAATTTTATATGGTGTAATAAATACTTATTGTTCTTACTGAATTTTGGGATCCATTGAATGTGGAGTTGTATATGAAGTTAGAATACTTAGACTAATGGTAAGGCCCGATCCAAGAGTTACCATTGTAATTTAAAGCATATAATTCAACTAAAGGACCTGGTCTCTTCTTGATTGGGCTTGAAGTGTAAATTACTAAATCTCATAGATATATGTATAAGCTCGCGAATGCCATGGAATATTCAAGGTTGAACTATTTATTAATAGTTGTGCAAAACTCATAAGACGAGCGAAGTAATGGCTAATTCAGAATTCAGAAATTCCTTCTAACAAAAATAAAAGGGAATTTATGAGCCGCCTTAGGGTTTGGAGGATTAGCATCATAATAGACGGACTATTGATGTGACCTAAAGCTAGAGGCATGAGGGTTCTTGTAATTATTCTCTGCAAGAGTGTTAATAATTATAAGGATGTTAGGTGAGTATTCGGTCCATTGTTAGGTGTATTCATGAATCCGCTTTATCATTTCCTTTCTTGGAATCTGATATTGCTAGTGTATTGTTGAATGCGGAAGGCCCCTTTCTCTAACAATTGATTTTTATGGAAACAAAATAAAAACAATCCACTTCCTAAGATCCTCCTTTTTACTGCCTTAATGTTCGTATTAATGTGGTAATGATGGCGTTAAATGATCTCGAACTTGTGTGTGCATTGGTTTACGATTTCAGATTACATGTAGGGGTTGTGTTATTTATCACTTGTAACCAATCATTAATTGATCATAATTAATAAGGAGTAATGATTTTATAAGATTGCGTTGATCTCAGAATTATAAATTTAATTCTGATTATTTCCTTAATGATAATACTACCTCCCTTCATTTTTTGATTAAAATTTTTGATGAATTATTTGTTAATTAATAAACTAGTGATGTACAATTGCACAATAAGGTCCCTAAATGTTACCTTAATGGGGTACCTGGATGACAACCATGATCTCTAGTTGCGTGACGCATTGGCCTTAAGACTAGGGTGGTGTGCAGCCCTCATTCAACTAATGTTGTACCGGGGCATAAACTTATGCGTGCGTAGTCTGCTAAGTGCCGGGCAGGCTGTAGACACCTCTGTGTAGCCTAGTGCATAAGCCTGTTTGTGTAATTGTCAATGCTTGTTGTTATGTCGAGCGTCTTGTGTCCGCTTGTGGTGTTAATAGTGGTTGCATCTGGTTGGTCTTCGAGTGGCGACGTATAATCTAAATTAATACGATTACTTCTGCAGCACACACTTTAACAGCAAAAAAATTACTATTTCGGGGTTGTTGTCATAACCCGGGGAGGGGTGTTACACTAACCTACTTCATCTTTCATCCTATCATTTCCTCGTTGGACTAAGCTGGGCGTTAACTATATTGACTAACTCCGGATAGAACATGGCCCGGAAGTGTCAACTACTTTGACCAAACTTCCCCAATAGGAAACTAGCAGTGGTCATCACATGTCTAGGGAGCATTGACTTCACATGGCCCTTCCACGACTCTAGGTTTTGGAGGATAACGGTGGTAAATACCTCCACCCCTCATCATGGGAACTAGACATCAAGTCCTATTGTGAAACTACTATTCTTGGAGTCATGTCGTCAAACAACCACTCCTAGGAGAGTGGGTGTGTCCTGTCAAAACCACATTTACCACAAATCATAGAAATATTTGAAATCACAAATTAAATAATAAGTACAAATTATAACATATGATATCTTCTTGATGTCTACAACTCCATGTTACCTCATCATTGTATTAATTTGGCTATCACATAGCTCATCAACCTATAAGTTAGCTCATTAATATATCATATCTATGTACATACATCATAATTTCATATAAGAATCCATATCGCTATTGGAATTCCAGTAAGAAATATGTGTTTATTTTTATCATGGCTTGTCTACGGTATGCATTCACAGCATAACTTTGAATGGGTATCCATGTACCTAAATTCCATATCTTAATTTGCATGTTTAAACAAATCAAAAGAGTTATCATCATCGTGAGAATATAACAATGAAAATAATAGTATGCAACACATAAAGAGGTCAAGATGTACACTTGTCACACTTCTATATCAATATTGTTGAGTCCAAATAGTTGTTTAAGAAATGGATTACTAAGATAGAGAAAAATCAAAGTTCTAACTACCTAAAGCCAAAATATGGAGCATTACATACACCCACCCTTCAAGCTTAGGTCAGTTATGTTCATTCAAAATATGAGTAGAATTTATGACATAACTTCTATTTGTCTTTCATGATAGCAAACATTGTGTTATATTAGTCCCATTGGACCGTGACTTGATTAAAACATGTTAAGGCTATTAATATATTGATTGCAACTACACATATTTGGTAGTGTCTTTACTATGTCTTGACTCTATTTTGTTACCATTGGTAATTAAATGAGCAATAACATGCTTCTCTTATAGATTTATTCTTCTTAAGTTGTATGTTAATTATGATAATAATTAGAATCTTATCTCATTATTGGTTCTTTAGTTAAGTGAATCTTATATTGAGATTCACTTATGTTCATTAAATAGCTTATATAATTCCACCTAGAATATCTTAAAATTATAACCAATTATCATTGACTTTACTATCCCTCTATCTTGAGTGATACAATATATCATCACATAATTTCCCATGCTTGAGGACATTGACTAAGATACCGCTCATTGATTGTCATTTGATGTCCTCACTAAATATGTTTTTTTTTTTCTTAGGTCATTGTTCTCAATATCACTTTCCTCTTAAGTCATTAGAATTAGATATCAACCAAGTTAAATGTGAACTATGGGATTCTCTTCATCATGAATCACGGGGGAAAAAATCATGATTTCTATTCAGAATTCACTATTACAAACATCCATATATCTAAAGAGCACCATATTGGCATGTGGTCTAGTGAACATTTCTAGATCAAGAATAGGTTTACTATAAGTATCTATTCCAAAATCAAGGGACACCCCTCTTCACAAAGCATTCTCTCCTAAGAACATCAACCCCTTTCATGGGCGCTCTCTTCATATTCCTTATTCAAGCATATTCAATAGCTTGGGCACATCTTCCACATGAGCTTCATCTTTAACTTGTGTTATTCATCAACCAACATCTATTAAGATACTTATAACTCATCCTATTAATGTTATATATCCTTCACAATATATACCTCAACTCTAGTACTCTGGTACAATTAAGTAAAAATCATCAATTAAACACAATTTGACTTAACATCACGTTGGCAGATAGGAACTAGTCAATATACCTAATCACACATTATAATATAAATAAACATACGATCATGATGTTTTGCTTTATCATTCTAAACTCAAATTATAGGTTCACAACATAGTCCCACTTAATGTATACCCTATCACCACACTAACCTAGGTAATTAATTAAATACAATCCATAATTCCTATTGTGGTAGACTTGGCACAACAACCTCTCTAGGCTCAATACTTTCCCACTCCCACTTAAGTATAAAAGCAACCCAAAGTGCATAAAGATCTGATCCTTAGCTATCAAAACCTTCAATAGCACACCACACTAATTTATCCATTAACTAGGTAATATTTTACTAGCCAATGGTAAATTGCTACATGACCTTCCCTCTACTGACAATAATTATCACCAGAAAGGTCATAGAATTAATCTAGATATTCTCACCCACAAGACATATAATACACAATAATTAAGAGTAGAACACATCATTAGTTGTTTTCGATAATCATAAATATTATGGAGACCATAACATTCGTTGACCTCCCCATGAAGCCCACCACTTTTGCCTCACAAGTTATCATTGTGTCTCTTGCAATGATGATACATCATTCACTCTTAGGAATGTTGAGATTGCTTACTTTAGATGATTCTAACCAAGCCCTCGCATCCACTCGCATAGTGTCCTTTACCATTTATACAAATTCATGGCGTACATTATTTCACTTGAAACTAGGTTTAGTCCTCTCCTCCCACTTACTCATTAAGTGGAGGATGAACCCTAAGCTATACATCATCCACGTTTCATGTGTCAACAAATCATTTTTTTTTTTTTTATTATTATCATTTATTAATTTTAAAAATCTCTTTTTACAAACAAATTTAACTTTATTATCTATATATATATAATTGTTGAATTCCTCTTAATAATTTTCCATTCCTCTAAGCTTTTAAAACGTCTTTGTCATCTAGTTTCCATGAAAATAATGCACTAAGCTTTTATAATTTTAAACAAAACTTACTATGAAAATAAATAAATAAAATGAATTGAATTTCCAAATTTATAATTGTCCACGTACATATGGACAACAATGCTTCAAAACAATTGTAACTAAATATGTGTGCATTGTCTATTTTTAAACATCTTATCCTTTTTAACAACAATATGTGCATGCATTGTTTATTCTTAAACAATATGTCAATATCAGTGTCAAACAACATTAGCAATTTATTTACTAAATACAATAAAAAACATGCATTGCATTGCTCATATAATGAGCACTCCAATTCAAAATAAAAAATATTTACATAATTTATTTAAATTCAATAAAAATAATTAAAAATGGAAATGAATAGTGCGTTTATTTCATGGTTGCATCTATACATTGTTATCTTCAGGCTTAAATTATCATATAAATTGTGTAAATAGTTAACTAAAATTTATTCCACCAAAAGTTAGAAGTGAAGATAATAACAAAATGAGTGTAAAAGATATGATGATGGTATAAATTCATTCATTTCATATGTATTTTTGTTTATATATATATATATATATATATATATATATATATATAAGGAAATAGATAGTGGAGTGCCAGCATTGATATTCTTAGATAATTCAAGATATAAAAATTGTTGAGGCACATGTACATGTGTTAGGATTCGATGTGATAAAGGTCTAAAGCTTAATGGGAGTTATATGAAGGGTCAAGATAAATAGCTTCAAGATGTTATTAGATGAATTTCTTAGGTTGACAATAGATTAGGTACATATTCATGTTAGAGTACACATTAAGTAATACATAGAGTGCATGTTAAGTAATAGAGTGCACATGTTTCACTGCACAATGGTTGAATAGTCAATAATTTAAGAGAGTAGGTAGAATGATGCATAAATCTATTCGTAGGCTTAGAATGATAGCTTGTAATGGAAGCACCAAATTAATTATTAAGTATTTAATTTAGAGATGAGTTTGGTCCTCCCCCACATTTCTCCATCCAATTTTATTTTTTTGCTACACGCGACTTTATGAAGTTTTAGAGGGACGTAAGCTTATGACTCGACAACATTCTTCTTGATAGGTCTAGTCTAAGTGATGGGATAGTTGGCATGTATACAAGATGGCCTTATCAAGGATGACTCGTACTAATTTACTAGGTGAGGTTTAGATTTTGTAAATATGTATTGCATTCAAGGACATATCAATTGAAATTTGGGAAATCCAAAGAAGACGACCGCAAGCCTTTTATCTTACAGTTTTGTATTTTAATTTGTATATGTTGTCAGACCTAGGGAACTGAATATTCATTGGTAATTGTCCTCTTTGGTGCCTGGTGGGATTATCATTTTAAGTGGGAAATCACTAACTAAGCCTTGACATTTCTCATTGTTCTGTCCACTCCCCATTAATGAAGGGTATTGTTTAAATACAACTAGCACACAAGAACGTAAGGTTGTCGATCAATGGTAATACCAGTTCCAATGTCCATCCCTATACTACTACCACTATTAGTCAAACTCCACATCCACCTTCCCAAATGATATCAAGACTCATCGAAAGCTTCTACGAGTCAGTGACAAGGGTGACCTTATGTTGACATATAAAACTCCCTATGATCGAGTGAAACTGTCGATGGGTATCTAATCCACATTATGACTTGGGCCTAGTGCCTGGCCTCTTTGTTTTGGGATATATGTTGGAGTCAATCACATGGATCCATTCATTTAGCCATTTGGATGTTCTCTTCATCACCTGGTGGTGTTTGTTGCTGCAACACTATCCCCACCATTTCCATGGATTGTTTTGTTAAAACTATTCATGCTATCTACATCTACTGCTGAGGTAATGAAAGGCCCACACACTACCCAGAAGCAAGGAATACGTGCCCCATGTCACATTTATTACTGAACGAATGTGGGTTGTGCCAGTCCAAGCTCTCAACAGTTCTCAAAAGAAGGCCATCATGTGGTCGTACAAGATCCACTCATATAGTCCAACAAGCGATCTATTCTAGGGTTTTGACACAAAAAGGAACAATGGTGTTCAGTGCAGAGAGAGGGTTAGTGATGAAGTCGTTGTACTGTGGAGACATAGAGTATGAGGCTTAGTAGTAAGAGATTTATCATTTGTTTTGAAAATAATAGAGTGAAGGTTGAGTATGAAATCAAATGGCTTTGGTTCATAATGGAATAAACAATATAGAAGCTACCTGTAGTTTGCAATACCCTACATCTTGGGGCATCATTACTCGCCTTTGACAAGGGAATTCAATTCAAGAGGATACATTACAAAGAAGGTAGATATAAATGGATCCTTCATAGCGTTATAATAACTCTTTCATGGGATTCTTGTGGTTTGTTGAATGGAAGGTCAAGTGGCTGCAATCCATGGGATTAAGACCTTGATTTAGATTTTGTCAATATTCCATCTCCTTGTCCTAGAGGTGATGATCTATAAGGCCCAACTAGCAACTTTCTCTACTAAATATGGGTCAGATTGATCCAAACATTGTTAAAAGATAAACCATTATTTTGGTTCGATGACAATATTTTGGTTCGATGACAATAACTATAGACTCAATAGTAAGACATATTAAAAATGTGCAATAATAAATTTTGAGTAATAATTCCAAAATCTCAATTTATTGAGTCTTAAATTACGATCTCTTGAAAATACTTATACAACCATGTACAGATTATCGAACGCTCATGACTGCATATGTATAAACTTTTGAGATTTCAATGTGTAAACAATATCTAGAATTTCAACTAGAATGTACAAATTATCTCAAAACCCCATTATCTACAAACTAAGTAACTCTATCACACGTTCATTATTTGTATCTATTATGAAGTTTATTTCATGATCAAAAATACCTACATAGAGGCGTTTCTACAAATGATTTGTCAGTATTCAACAAGTATTGCACTTCCTTTCTTAGCAAGGAACCCACAACTCTGAGAACACTCAGAAATAATCTTAATGTGATAATAGGAAACAAATGCACTAATTTATGGTGAGTGAAATCTCATGGATTCATACATCCATAAAAGGGCCAAATCTTGACAAAGCCAAAGAAGGGACACATCACACAACTGATCCCTTGTCATTTATACATCAAAGAATCCGAAACAATTTTCCAAGAGCGATATAAGATCCCAGTATCAATTTCAAGAGCATATTGTAGTTGTTTATTTAGTGCTAAGCATGCACACTTAGACAGTTATAAAGGATTATAAGCTTCGTAAGTGGGAAAATCAAGTTACAATTTATTTAACAAAGTAAATAAAGGAACATCCCCTGTCAAGCCTGTTGACTGGCACCCAACTTGAGCTGAGTTAAAACAAAAAAATGATTTAAGGTCATAGATCTAAACAATCACCTTAAAAGTTTTTATACCTGTTGCATATGTTTAATGGCTTATAAGACTTCCAAAAATTAAGGACAACAAAGGTCATTTTTCCCTATCATTTAAGTAAGCAAGGATTATGACAACAAGACATTGTCAGAAGCCAAATCATGAAATTCATTAATTTTATCACTTTCAATTTATCACACACATTTATTATATACCAACATGTCATGTCATAAACCACACATCAAACACAACTCCCTAGGTGTTTGATAATATCTTATCTCCAATAAGGTGGTTTCTTATCCTCATACGATTGTTCTTTACAGGTTCTAGACCAACAAAGGGTTTGGATCACTTGGGCATTGACCATCAGTGTGGGCTCTTGATCTCCTGATCTGAGCCTTCCAGATCAACGATCATGAGGCTGGACATTGCTAGAAGGCCTAGAGGCTAGTAAAACCAAGGCCATTCCGCCAAGCCATGTAGAAATATTCCTAGGGAGAAATATTCCCAAACGCTCTTGTATCAACCTAATAGTGAGGTTTCTTAGGGTTTGATTCTTTATATTATTAGATTTCATCATGGAAGACCAGTTTTTCTTTGAAAATTGTGAATTAGGAAATTCACTATCCATTTCTCTCATTTCTTGGATTAAGTAACCAAATTTGCTCCTTTCTTTCCTTCCTCGGTGAGCCTGGATAACTATTTTGGGTTGTTCTTGAGAGACTAATGTGTTGTTAATGTCGGGAGGAAGAAGGATAAAACCAATGCAGGATTCTTTCAAAATCATGGAATTATTTCAAATTGTGGAATTCTTTCAAATCGTGGAATAGTTTGTCTTCTTGTTTATTCATTAGTGCAGCTTCAGGATCCGAATTTTCCACTAACTCCATGATTTTCCATGCTTGGCAACACACCCATATGTAATCATTCATGGTATTGGTGGAATGAGCGGTAGAGGATCCGCCAGAACCCTGATAAAATGGAGAGAATTACATTCCATTTATGTTATGTCATCAAGGGTAGAGTTGCTCTTAAAGGATCTTTGAGATGTGGTTTTTATTAGAATCTTTTCAGATTCCGTGAAGTTTCTTTTTTTTTTGTTATAACGTCTTTGGATCGTCAGAGTCTTTAGGTATTCTGGAGGCTTCTCTTGTGGATACTGTGCCAGAACCCTAATTTTTATGCCCAATAAGTCTGTCATGTGCTCTCCTTCATACACTTTGCGCTTAATTTGTATGTTGTGTTGTATCTATGGGACCTTCAGGAAAAGAACATGGTTCAAAAGTTTGAAGGCCACACAGACACTGTTATCTATGTTTCTTGTAGTCCCATTGACAATAAGATCGCTTCTGGTGCTTTGGATAATGATAGAACTGTAAAGATTTGGGTTCAAGATAAAAACTGAAGCTTGTGGTAGCACAACATGGTGTATATGGATTGCAAATTTTTGTAGCTAATGGAAAATAAAATGTTGAATGCTCAAAAGGTTGTTTGTTGTATTTATCTATGCATTACAATGGGAGAATTGTATTTCAATAGTTAGGTCATGACTCATATTGACTGTTATCTTTCCTCGAGTTGAGCTCAATGTCACTTTTGTTCTTTAGAAAACTAGGAATATAAATTCAAGTTCCAAATATGTATGCTGTGTTACTATTTCAATAACTTTCCTCATACAATTTTGTTTGGATAGAAGAATAACTTTCTTTCGTGTTGTTATGATCAGCCATGGGCTTTTCCACTTGGTCCCTCTATTTTTTTTTTTTTTTTTTTAGTAATCAAATATTGCTTCCTTTCAAATTTGTAATAACCCAAATTGAATTGTAGATGAAAAAGAAAAATCTCGATTGTTGTAGTGGTCAGTGAGTTTCATCTTTTGGCGGGCTCACGATATAATAAATCCCCTCTACAGGATACTAAGAAATTAATCATTTATTAAATACATATACAATAACAACTTCGTTTAGCATAATTTCATTGATTTTCATTTACACAATTCTTCTACATTTTGCTCGATGATAAATCTAGATACTTATAATAGAAATAAGTAATATGTTCTATGATTTAGAACTTAAAAACAAAAGTATATACAAATATCAATAACCAAATACCATGAAAAAATACCTCCACCTTAGCTTGTCGAAGCTCATCGGTTGTAATGCAGTCCTAGGCGCTTGCAAGCATTATTTTCCCTCTTTCGAGTGAAACAACAAAATCCTCCACCTTAACTAGGAGCCTAACCATTCCTAGATCAATAAACCTTTTGGTTTCCTTATTTGTTCTTGACTCCAAGAACAACAAAGCTGTCTCAAAAGAAAACCATCATAAATATTTCTTAAAAGAGTTCTGTAACCTCTCATCATGCTCAAACCTCCCAATCTCCCCCTTTTCCTCCCTATTCATGAAGTTTCCATACACCCTTCCCCAAGTTTCCTCAACCACCCTCATTATTGTCCATCAACATCCCTTATCTATAGATATTTTGGTAAAATATTAAATAAAACTAAATATAAATGACTTGCATTAAACAACAATAAATAAAATGAAAAGTTTTCTTCTCATGCTAGTTAATAAATGTTATTTGATAATTTTTCACAAAATGTACAACACTCTACCATGCTCATTTAATTCCTCACACACACCCACCATCTATCAAAGTTAAGAATGTATTTAATTCTTCTAGATATTTTGTATGGAATATAATTTACATATTCAATAACATTCAATTAAATAGTTAAGTATTGCTTTAATAATTAATACATTGATTACTTATACTACTATACATGGGTAGGGTGTGTGTGTGTAAGAGGACACATATCTCATGTATGTACTAACGATAAACAATAATCATTTCCTCTAGTGCATAGTTCCTATATGATCACTAAGACATGTAGGACAACAGATCAAAATGTCATCATTTTAATAATCTTAATGAACTAAATTACACCAGTTCATCAATAACTCATTATTGCACCAAAATATCAATAGGAAATCAAAGGGGTTTAAAGCATGTGGTAGGAACCAAGTGGTAAACAATAGTGTATATCTAAACTGAGTGAGTATTCTCAACTAACATCAAAGCATTAGATCCTTTCTAACCTACTTCCATATTCCATCATATCATTTCCTCTATTGTAATTAATTTTGGGTGTCAACTATATTGACCTAACTCGAGATAGAACCGTGAAGTGGAAGTTTCATACATCTCGACCAAACTTCCCCAATGGGTAATATAATTCATCATCACACTTCTAGGGGAGCGTGGCTTCACACAACCCTCCCATGACTCTGGGTTTTGGAGGATAAATGGTGGGAAATGCCTCCACCCTCATATAGAACTAGAGGTGGAAATACAGGCACATCGGCCTTATTATTATTGTTTTGGAGTCACGTCATCAAACAACTAGTCTAGGAATATCGTGTGGGTGTCAAAACCACACTGACCACAGATCCTAGAAATATTTGAAACCATAAATTAAATCTATAGCACAAATTATAACATGCACTATCTTCTTGATGTCTACAACATTGTCATGTTATCTAATCATTGTAGTCATTTGGCTATCACATAGCTCATCAGCATGTAAGGTTAGTTCTCACCAATATCTCATATCTAATGTATATACATCATAATTTCATATAAAGATCCATATATTGGCATTCCAATTAAGAAATCTATGTTTATTTTATCATGGCTTGCATCTGTAATGCATTCACAACATAACTGAGAGTCGATATCCATGTACCTGAATTCCATATCTTAATTTGCATGTTTAAACAAATCAAGAGTTATCATCTCATCATGAGCATATAACAAGCAGAAAATAATAGTATGCAACACATAAATAGTTCAAGATGTACACTTGTCACATATCTATATCAATATTGTTGAGTCAAAATAGTTGTTTAAGCAATGAATTACTAAGATGAGAAAAATCAAAGTTCTAACTACTTAAAGCCAAAATATGGGTCGTTACAATACGGAGTTCTTGTTTTAGTCATGAAATTTTTTTGTTTCACTCAAAATGTTTCATTTTCCCAAGATAGAGATCATTTTGAGTAGGATCAGTATAAAGCTTGAATACACCATTTTAAAATTTTATAAAGTTATTATTTCAGTTTAATTTGAGTTTTCTATTTTTTTATTTCTAGATTGCTACTCTTTTAGTTGCATATGTTATTTTCGGGCCCTATCGCGATCACATTAAAATCAAGAAGCAAATAAGAGTTTATTTTTTGGGTAAGCTAAGCGAGATCTAACTCTTGTTGTCATCGATAAGTGAATTTTTTTCTTGTGTGAAAAGGTTTTTTTTTTTTTTTTAGCATGCTCTCAAGGGTTGTCTTCAACAACAACAACAATCCCCCTCCTCTAAACAATGCAATATGTTTTGCACTAGCTCACTTGGTTAAAGACTGTTTATTAAGTAAAAGTCTTGAGTTCAAGTCTTTTTTGTCTTCTATCATCAGTGTTCTTCTCAATCTCAAATAATCTATATCTCATATTTATTATAGTCTTATTTATATGGTATTCCTTTAAAGTAACTTCATTGTAACCACAACTTTTTATAAAAATGGGTTACTTCATAAGAAAATTGTTTGTAAGAGTGAGGTTATTGGGAGGGTTATCACCACATGGACCAAATTATACTCTCCACATGTCTCTTTGGTTAAATTTTATGTATTTTTTCAAGGGAATAAATTTGACATCCAAAGTCTATTTTCAATACATTTATTTTTAAACAACCTAATTTTTGAGATCTTTTCATCCAAATCATGGGTTTTTTTTAAATATGTATTATATGCACATTAATATGAATTTATCTAGTGATATTTTTCTTACCCGGAACCAACTACTTCCAATGGAAATCTCATATGGAGGACTTATTAAGAAGTAAGGAACTGTACTAGATTACCTTAGGAAGAGAACTAGAACCTATTGATGATGAAAATAAAATCAAATGGGAAAATAAGAATGATGAAGCACTTCGACTGATTGGCATGTCCATCTCGATTTAAGGTTTCTTATTACCTTAACATCCCTCTCTTGCAAAAACATGATGTTGAATTATTCTTTGAGGACAATTGCATGCAGTGATTCAGTTTTAGTATATGGTTGTATGCTTCTCTTATGGCTTCCTATGATGATGTTTATGGACTATGATTTATGTTGTATGATATCTATGTATTGACATATTCCATTGACGAGATTCCCTTGAGTGTGTAGGACACTTATTGATTGAGGATAATAGATGGTATAATTGGACCTCCTTGGACTCTAGATTGGAGTCAGTGGATTGTATGGTTTGAGTATTTCATTTTATGCACTGTCTAGACATATGATGAATTATATTATGATGTTGTTTATGGATCATTGATAATGTTTCACCGATGGATGTAGTGATTTATTGATATGACTCGCATAAGGAGTAAATGGGCCATAAACAACAACCAAATAATGAGGGAGAGGTGTGGCAACATCCGTAATAACCCTACTAGCACTTTCGTCATGGATCGAATTGTAGGTTAACAATTACTTGGTTCAATAGATTCATGATCTCGTGAGGGCATATTGATATAGTCACTCACAAATATTTATAATGGGCACGCAATAAGGAATGAGTCCTTGTCCTTATAATCCCATAGTCTCTCACAAGTCGCTGAATGGAATAGTAGAATCCAATGGTTGGACAACTACTAAAACCAATCAAAGGCAAGTGGCACCCTTGGAGAGGAAGCGAATATTATCTTGAAAGAACGTCATGCTGAGTAGAATTTGTGAATCAAAGGAGAGGAGGCACCCTTGGAGCACAAAGTGCATGTTGAAGGGAAATAATAAGCACTTAAATAAAATTTGAGTCAATGATCTGGAGTGGACTAGAAATAGAATGTTAAAATTAGTGTGTCTTGAAAGGAACGTCATGTAATTAAAATTTGAATCAAAGGAGAGGGGCACCCTTGGAGCACAAAGTGCATGTTGAAGGGAATGTCGCGTAAATAAAATTTGAGTCAATGAATCTAGGTGGACTAGAAACCTTTGAGCGAATGTTAAAATTTGTAAAATCTTGAGCACTACCAAATTAATTAATAGATTGATTAATTAATTTAAGAATGAATTTATTAATCATAATCCCTAATGGTCCAAGTTTTTGAAAATACAAATTTAACTAAGCCTAAGTCTAAGTTAGTGAGAAGAATAAAAACTAAATTTTTAAATTAAATAATGAGGGGATGAAATAAATTAAATTAAGAATCAATATTGAAAATAAAAATAAATATAAAAGCGTGATTTAATACAATTTTTCAAGTAATTACCAAATTGGAATTTAAGGTAAAATCGAAGAAAGATAAAGGAATGGGTACACATAGAAAGGAATCTAGAGTCTAGTCTAACTAGAGAAAATTCATATTTTAACTCAACTCAGTTTTAGAAAGGTGTTAGTCATTAATTGGGAATAAAAGGACAACTAGGAGTGATTTTAGGAGATCTATTAGGATGGGTAAGGGAAATTGACTTTTAATTAAATTAAATTATGGATTTACTTATGCAACTAAGGGAACGAGTGACAAGTGTATGGGGGGAATAATTCCTAATTCATTTTTAAAAAATGAATTAAATGTGCAAATGGCAAGGTGCCACTAAGGAAATGCTATAAAAAAATGGCTTAGAGGAGAAAAGGAATACACTGTGTATGAGTAAGTCTATGTTGTAGAAATTATGGTTGGTTTTACTTGTGAGAGTTGGGATACCCATATTGAGAGAGTGTGTGTTGGCTCTACCTTCTGAGGCGAGTTGGGAGCTAGAGGAGTTCTGGTGGTGTGCTTGTGTGGCCCCTTTGTGTCTTGGGGGATAAGGGGGAAGAAGAGTACCCCTAGCATTGGCTAGGAGGCACCAGTGAAGTATCCATAGTTATCAAGTGAGGATATGGATGGAGTGCAAGCGTAGGAGAACATCTTTGAATTATCATCTTCGGTTACGGTATTTTATTTGAGTTGAATTTGTAATTTTCTTAAGTTTAACTGTAAAGTAGAGTTCTTGAATTTTCGACTGAGAATGTAAATCTGATTTCTATGAGGAACCAGATGTTGATTAAGGTTCGTTGTCATTGATGTCAACCATTGAAGAAAGCCCCGTAGCACAAAGGTTGGGTAATGGACCCAATATTGTTTGATGTAAAGACAACTCGTTATTGTCTTGTCATGGTTGATAAGAAGTAGAAATGGATGAACTCCAAAGTGGTCCCCTTATGGTGAAAGGCCTAATGGGAAGACTCTTTTCGGATTGAGTTATCCTAGAATTATGGTTAGAGAACCCATGCTTATTTGTGGAATAATGAGATGAACTCCAATGAATTTGTTAGTGAAACAATCTTATATGGATAGTGCTTTTCATTCCATTTATGGTGGTATGTGTAACGTCACATAACTCCTCACGGTTAGAGAGTTATGGCCATGAGAAGTTGGAGAACCCAAGTTTGGGTAATGGACCCAAGTTTGTTTTATGGATAACGGTATGAGTTTTGATATATTTTCAGGTAATACTATTCTATATTGATAGTACATGTAATTCCATTTCTGGTGGTATGTGGAACGTCACATAACTC
>SNQJ01S0083205.1:0-21076 GCA_010110895.2 Picea sitchensis
CCTCAAAGGTCATCCTAATGGCCGGACTAGGGGAGTGGGATGGATGAGCGGGGTATAAGATGTAAACATGATAAAATGGTGGGAGCAGACGATGGCTCTGCAAATCCCCTTTGGTGGCTAACCAAAACCCATGAATACCAACTCGCTAAGTCACCCCATCAATCACCCCAACAATGGTCAAGTGGATTAGTGTAAGATCCAAGCAGTCATCATAAATGAAAGGAACCTAATGCACATATAAGAGGGTCATAATGATCAAATATGACACATACCATGATACCTTGGACCAATTACCTCATGGAGCAAGAGTCCTCTCCGATGAAAGCCCAGACCGGTGGTGATGGAAGCTGCTGCTACTGACAGGACAAATCTGGTGAAGAAGAAGAAAGATGGGCCCTCCAGGGCCATGCTCAGGTCAATCTTGCTCTCGGTACTCCATGTCTAGGACCTATGGGCCTCAAGACATGATCTCCTAGTTATCCCTAGATATCGGGGATAACAGAGACTTTCCTTTCCTTATGGATACTAGCCCAATAGGGTGTTTTGTCTTTTTCTTCAGCTTTGTATTGTAGGTATTTGTAATATATTTGAGCTATTGAATGATATATCAGGGTTTTTATGCATATGTATGATAATATTAATGATGATATGTGATTAACATTTCTATGATCCCTGTGACTAATGAGCCCATGGAGGGTGATGTTTTTGATGTGCAGGACCATGCCCGACGAACAGGTACCATGTGGGCTGGTACACATGGGGAGATGATTAGTGGACCGGTACACATGGGTACACATGGTTGCTGAGACCCCATCAGGGGCAGAGACATGACAGTGGGTGGTTGAGATTTTGCACCTGAGAAGAAGAAGGATGTTCCATCAGGGACACTTTGGTTGAGCTGGACCTAGGGGGATTGACCCACTTGCAGTGGAACGTTGGCCCCAGATGACCCAGGACGTCACCAGGAGGCTTGTGACATCATCATGGAAGATGGATAGGGTTGTTGGCACGCGTGGCATCCTGGGAGAGCCCAATAAGGGCTAATGTCTGGCTTCTGGATGCTGCACTAGCCCCAAAAGGGCCTAACGTCTCCCTTAGGAGGGCTTGACGTCTCATCTTTTGTTCATTTAGGGTTTTAAAAGAAAATTTAATGTAAAAACAATATGATTTTTCTTTAAAGCCTTGTCGGCTATTTTTAATGACCTAAATTTAATTAAAGGTCATGATACAGTATATATTGAGGAGTTTTCCCCTCATTTTGACATAACACACAACTCACTCTCTTGTGATATTTGATTTTTGCGCCCTAGTTTGGGTATTTCATCTTTTAAGTGAGGCACACTTGTTGAAGGAAGGATTTTCTTGGCATTTTTGGCATTTCTCTTGAAGGAAGGTTTACAACTAGGGTTTTCATTGCTATTTCTTCATGATATGTAAGTGTTTTTTCTGCAAAACTTCTTAATTGAATGGTTGTAGGCTTATATTCTTGCATTTATTTATAAACTTTGCTGATTTAAAACCCTAGGTGACAAGCACACAAGTAGGTCCTTGTTTCATGTCCCCTAAAAGAGAAATATTCAGCCATTGAAGAAGGAAGGAAGAGCCTAGCCATTGCTACACTCTATTTGCTTCTTCCCTTGTGCTAGCTGTGCATATAAAAATTAAGAAGGAGGAGGTGTCCCAGGCCTAGGTTATCTACACCTAGGGCCGTCCTACTTCTTGGGTTTTGTGATAGGGCCTTGCCATTGCAACACTCTCCCTCACCCTACTGTCTTGTCTTGACTTATCCTTTATGCTAGACATTTTGCCAAGTTTGACCTAAGGAAGGAGGAAAGAGCACGAGGCCTTGCTTAAGCCACACCGGAGTGAGCCTCTTTCCGCTAGGGTTTTGATTCTAGGGCCCTGCCATTGCAGCACCTTAGAACCCTTCCCTCTCGTCCTTATCCTTTTATCCCTTCAACTTTGCGTCCTCTATTTAATTGGCTCCATTTACCCCTAGGCACTAATTTTAGATCCACAACGTTGAAGTGATAGTGCTCAAACAACTTCTTAAAACTCTTAAATTTGAAACCCTAACTAACTAGCTAACCTTAACTAGGCTAACGTCATACTTGGATATTCCATCTTGACGCAACATATGTCTTTGATAAGCAATTAGAAGATGGTTTAAGAGAATTTATCGAGTAAAGGGATTGAATAAATACATTGTTGGCTACATGATCTCAATATTTATTGATGAATTGATATTACTCCACTGTTATATTGATAAACGTTGATCTCATTGATATCTATTGTTTTAATTGCTTACATATTGATATCAGATAGTTGTATGAAGTACTAACCCATTGAATTATAGTCTGCATATATTATTTTGCTATTGTCTTGTTCCGGGCAGGTGTTCTCATTTGGGGCTACACTTCATTATTGGCTGATTAGCCAGACTATCTGATCTTGGTGGTAACCTGTGAGGAGGAACTTTTCTTTGACCTTTATACTTTGGCCTCTTCAAAACTTCAGGTTACCTTGGACGTCTCCCCTGGGCTAACCTCCCTGAATAGAAATAACCTTCCCATTGTGGTGACATTGGGTGGGGTAGGTTCATGTTACGCCAGTTTGGCCTCTACCTTCTAGCCATTTGACCTAGCTACAAACTGCGCGATAACATGACCATTCTTTGAAACTGCTCACAACTGTGAACTTTGAAAGAATGACTGCCCAACAAGGTAGACCATTCTTCTTGACCACTATTGAGAGTGACTTCCAAGAAGAAAGAATGTCCTAGACCATTCCCCCACACTGGCCACAAGGGGAATCACTATCTATGGTACATCAAAAATCTATCGAACCATTTTCTTTACGAAGATGACCGTTCGATCTGGGCCATTTTCCGAACTGGAAAATGCATGTCTGTCAGAAATCTCAAACCACTTTTCAAACTGGAAAGGAACTGCCCATCCTGGACCATTTTCTAAGCTGGAAAATGACTCTCCATAAATCAATGATATATCAGTGCTCCCTCCCAACCTGGAGAGCCATTTCTTCCCTTTAAACTATGGGAGTTATTTCCATGATCCTGAACTTGTCTCGTAAGTATGAAAACTTTATTCTGGATAGAGGCTTTGTCAGGATATCCACTGTTTGCTCATCTGTGGGGATATACCGGAGCTTCACTTCTCCTTCCTAGACTTTATCTCTAATAAAGTAGTATTTGATCTCAATGTGTTTCGACTGTTCATGAAACACTGGGTGTTCTGATAGCCTTATACAACTCTGATTGTCACAATATATTATGGTCGAATATGGAACCTGATCAAATAATCCAGAAATTAGATTTCTCAGCTATACTGCTTCTATACATGCCTCACATGCTGCGATATATTCTGCTTCTGCTGTGCTAAGTGTGACAAAATTTTGTTTCCTGTTGCCCCAAGATATCACAGCGAAGCCCAAGATGAAACACATCTCTGAAGTACTCCTTCTATGTTTTTCACTTCCTTCCCAATCTGAATCTATGAATCCATGAAGCTTAATATCGTTGGATGCGGTATATCTTAAACCATAGTTTAGTGTCCCATGAGTATATCTTAGAACATGCTTTGCATATATCCAATGCTCATGTCTGGGTTCCACCTGGAAATGGCTTAGTGTGTTTACGACAAAGCAAATATCTGGTCAAGTATTTACTAAATACATCAATGACCCAATCAATTGTCGATATAGGGACAAGTCTACTGGATCAGAATATGAGTCTCTTACTTTTCTTATATCTTTTTTCATAGGAGTGTCCATGGATTTACAATCCATCATTCCAAACCTGTGAAGAATATTCACTGCATACTTTCCTTGTCCAAGGAATACTTCACCACACTTTTTCCATACTTCTAGTCCCAAGTAATAATGCATGAGCCCAAGATCTAGCATATCGAACTCAGAAGCTAGTTCCTTTTTACACTGGATGATGACAGGCTATTCACCTGTCAGTAATAAATCGTCGACATATAGCAGTAGAATCCCAGGTGCATTGTTCACGACTTTGTAGTAAATATTTGGATCTACATGACTCTTGGAGAAGCCAAGTCTTATTAAGTAGTTGTATATTTTGGCATACCAAGCTCTTGGAGCTTGCTTGAGTCCATATAAAGATTTATTTAGTCTGAAAACATGAGTGTCTCTGGAGTGTACTTCAAATCCTTGAGGTTGTTCAATGTATACTTCTTCTTCGGTTGCTTCATTGAGGAAAACATTTTTTACATCCATCTGATGTAAGATCCATCCCATGGAAGCAACAAGAGACATAATGGCTCTAATAGAAGTATCTGGCAACATGAGAAAATGTCTCATCATAGTCTTCTCCCTCCTTCTAGGAGAACCCTCTAGCTATGAACCTTTCTTTGTATTTGTCCACACTTCCATCTGCTGCATGTTTGATCTTATAGACCCATTTGAAGTTACTATTGATTTTTCTTTAGGTCTAGGCACAATTTCCCATACATCATTTTTCATGATGGACTGATGTTCCTCTGTCATGGATTCTTTCCATTGTTTCTTTTGAGCTACCTCTTCAAATGTGGTGGGTTCTTCATTTAGAAGCTTTGTCATACATGCTTCTTAGCTCGAGAATCTCTTGGGATTTTTACTTTTTCTGAAGGTGCCACTTGGGGCTTTGAGTCTTTTTGCTTCTTGTAGGGTATATTCAAGCCAAGTTGGATGTTTCTTGGTTTTGGCTACAATGTCTAATTCAATAGTTTCACATGGTTTCATCAGATTATCAAGTTGTTCTATTTCTTCATTCTGACATTCTGGAAGACATGTGCTTTATTCATTAGGCTCTTTATACTCTTCTTCTTCTATAGTTTCTTCTATTGATTTATTGAAAGCCATATTTTCATTGAAGATTATGTCTCTACTGAATTCAGCCTTATGTTGTTCTGGGATATAGGTTCTATAGGCCTTGGATGATTCACTATATCCCACGAATATGCCCTTCTTTCCTGAGGGTTCTAATTTTTTCCTTTTATCCTTGGGGATGTGAAAGTAAACAGGGCATGCAAATATTCGTTAGTGTTCCACATTAGGTTTATTTCCTGAGAAGGCTTCTTCTGGAGTCATATCATTCAATATGCAGTGAGAACTTCTATTCTTAAGATATATTGCTGTCATGGCTGCTTCTCCCTACATATACATAGATAAACCTTGATTGTTCAATAGTGCCTTCACAATTTCTTCAATAGATCCATTCTTCATTTCCTCTACACCATTTTGTTGAGGATTATGAGGAATAGTTAGTGCCCTCCTAACCCCTACCGATTTGCAAAAGGCAACAAATTCCTTGGATGTATATTCTCCTCCATTATATGTTCTTGTTGACACAGGGGCAGACCCAGGGTTCAGTTCTAACAACGCACCAACAAGCCCTAACTACTGGCCCTTTCGGCGACACCCGCGAAGAAGATGCAGTCTCACCCGAAGTATCTATAGGGGGTTGCAGGACACATGTGTCTACAACCAGAGGAAATGTAGAGTGGATTCAAAGCAACAACACACAAACACCTAGTTATTCTTTATCTTCCTTAAACCTACTCCGCAAGTTATATTTCATATCTAACACAATATCACAATAGAAGCATATCAAATGACAGATAACACAACATCAATCACACATAACAAAAGATATACGTGGTTCACCCTCTCCCTAGGGCTACGTCCATAGAACTGTGCTTTATGATATATTAATATGGAAGCATACAGTTCTTATGTGTGCTCTTAGCTAACATATCTTCTCTTCTTCTCTCTCTTTCTCTCCCCTCCCTGCGCACCCAGATGCAGGGTTGATCTTCGCACCCAGCTGAAGATCTTACAATACACACTACTCTCACAATACAATAGTTCTTTCTCAATAGAAATATTTTCTCATCGCATAATCTCTTCTATCTCTCTTACTTTAGCCCATCTCAGGTCCTCTTGACCTTTATTTATACATTACAATATCTCACTGACAACCTTAGGTTGAAACCTAGGTGTCCAAAACCCTAAATGCTAAAGTCCTAGGTCAACTTGACCCACGTTTTTAGGGCTTCGCCAACCTATCTTTCCTTCCTTCATGCGCGGTGCTCCAAAGAATCTGTTGACATCTTCTTTTGCTTGCTGAGTTTTCCACGATCCATCTTCGTTTCCGATCTGCCATCCTCGATCTCCTAGTCCAACGACTTTCTTTCTCTTACTTTGCTTCGTCTTTTCTTCTCTTTTTCTCACTTGAAACCAGTATCAGTCACTGTGTCTTCCACACAGTTCACATTTTTCCTTTTCTCCCTTAATCTTCTCTTGCTTCCATAACCAAGGGCCAACAGGCCCCCAACACTCACCTGTGACTCGTCCGGAGGAACTTCAGGTCTGAACTTTCTGTTTCATTTCAACTTCATATTGCCTAGGGCAGCCTGTGCTTTCTGCTCTGTCCCTCCCTTCTATGTGAAGACTGTCTTTCCTGTGTCTGGTACCCAGTTTCAACTGCACCTGGTACCAAGAACCTTTTCCTTATGCTTTTACTGAGAGCTGCGAGGTAGCTGGTTGTCATAATACAATTTCAACTGATTTCCATTCACCAAACCTTCCTTCCATTCTCCAGTCAAAGTCTTCAACTGCGCAACTCCTCCTTCTGTAACATAGGCAACCTCATATGGCCCAAGCCAATGCATCCTGAACTTCCCTAGATGCCTCATGAACTTACTTCCATATACCAATACCAGATCTCCTTGCTTGAAATCTTTCTTCTTGATGTGTCTGTTATGGTAGTCCTTTTCTCTTTCTTTCTGAACCTGTTGGTGAAATACTGTAATAAATCTGTCTTCTTCCAGTTCGACCAACTGCGCAAGCCTCTCTTACACAACGCCAGTGTCATCCATATCTGTAAAGGCTGCAATTCTCAGACTAGGAACCAAATATTCCATGGGTACAACTGCTTCTAGACCATAGAGAAATTTAAAGGGGGTTTGCATGGTCATTTTCTTGCAAGTGGTTATATAGGCCCATAATACTGCTGGTACTCTCAAATCCCAGTCATCCCTGTTCACGATGCATATATTCATCATCGTTGTCTCCAAGATCTTATTGAATGCTTCAACTGTCCCATTTTCTTGTGGATGATACGATGTGCTCTTCTGATGGTGAACTTCAAATTCCCAATTCAAGGCTTCAATAGTCTTGTTAATAAAATGCGTGCCTTGATCACTCATAAGGATTTTTGGGCATCCAAACCTAGTTATGATATCATCAAATATGAAGTGTGCAACTGTAATTGCACTACAGTCCTTAAATTCTCTTGCTTCTGCCCATCTGGTCAAATACTTTGTCATAGTGATTATGTATCTAGCTCCTGTGCGCTTTCCTGGTGGGTGATAGGTCCCATGAAGTCAATGGCCCATTTATCAAATGCTTGTAAGGTCAGCTGAGGCGCTAAAGGCATATCATCTCTTCTGGACGGTTTCCCAACTCTTTGGCATACATCATAGGCCTTATAGTATTCCTTAACATCTTTGTGTAGACTAGGCCACCAAAGGCCAACCCTAAGAATCTTTTGCGCTGTTGCTTTCCCTGCGTAGTGTCCTCATGCGATGCTTTCATGTGCTTCTGTGAGGATCAATGGTCTCTCTGCTTCCATAACACACCTCCTCAATATCTCATCAGGTCCCATCTTGTATAGCTGTCCAACTATAAGTGAAAAATTTGTAGCGTGCACAACCAACTGTTTCTTCTGAATAATTGTATAGTCACTAGGTGCCATTCCTATTGACAAGAACTGCACTATCTCTATGAAGTGATCATCAACCTTCCTGATGGCCAACCACTATGCATCTGGTAGTGTATCCTCCAAACTAGTAGGTGCTTCTCCATGTTCCAACCTCGACAAGTGGTCAGGACCTTTGTTCATTCTTGGCTTAACCATGATCTCGAAATCATATTCCTGAAATAACAGAATCCATTTGCATATTCTTCCCCCCAACACTGGCTTGTTGACTAGGTATTTAAGCATAGAATGATCAGTGAACATCTTAAAATGTCCTCCCAACAAGTAGTGGCATAACTTCTGCAACGCATACACCATGGCTAATCCTTCTCGCTCAGTGGTGGTGTAATTAATCTCAGCTGTTGATAGCTTCCTGATAGCAAAGGCTAACGGGTGGTCAATGTCTCCAGCTCCCGGTTGTGCTAACACTGCTCTTAATGCTATAGAAGATGCATCGACATGCACGTGAAATTCCTTACTCCAATCTGGGAAAACCATAATGGGCGCAGTAACCATTTCTGTTTCAGTGTGTTGAAGCTTTGCTGGCATTCTTCTATCCAATGAAACTAACAATCTTTCTTTAAAATCTTCTCCATGGGTGATGTGATATGTGCATAGCCCTTAATGAACTTCCTGTAGTATCCAACATGTCCTAGCGCAGTGCGCAGCTGTTTGAATGAAGTAGGAGGGGGTAGATCGACTATAATGGCAATCTTGGATGGATCTACTAGCAATCCCTGCTTACACACAATATGGCCCAACAACACTCCGAAGGGTGAAAAGAAGATGCACTTCTTTAGGTTCAAGGCAATCTGAAACTGCCTGCACTTATCCAACATTAGTCTTAAACATTCAATATGATTTTGCAAAATGATGAAAACAATCCAATCATCAAAATATGCTTCCAGGAATTTATGTAAAAACTCCTTAAACGCTTCGAACACCACCCCGAAAAAGATGGCTGGTGCATTCTTCAATCCAAATGGAATCACTGTATAATGGTAGGATCCCCATTCTGTTGCAAATTTGGTCTTATGGTATCCTAAAAATCCATATGTAAAAGAATATACCTCTTGTCCTCCTACATTGTCTAACACTTCGTAAGTGAATGGCGTAGGGAATGGGTCATGCAAACATGCATCATTCATATTCCTAAGATCTACACAGATCCTGATTTCTTTTGTCTTCTTATCTTGTACCACCATAGGTGTTACACATTATTTTCTTCATCCCTATGATCGTTAATGATGTAAACCTATCTGTTGCCTTCAGAGGGGTCAGTGGCCTGAGTTCCTAAAGAGAGAAGGGAGAAGAACTTCTCCTGATAAAAGAAGTTGCATTTTCCTATGTAAAAACCTTATAAAAAGGGAAGTTCGCAGGTTGCTAATCCACTCTGACTCTTCAACAGGTTCTATGATTCCTGCTTCCAGCATTCTGTCAAGATCAATCTTCACTTTCTTCTTATAGTTAGGGTTCAATCTATAGGGTCTCTGTTTAATTGGCCTTGCATCTGGTTTCAAAGGGATCCTCATATCTCCCATGGGCCCTTTAATTCCCTTCATATCAGTGAACTTGGTTGGAAACAAGTCCTGATACTCATGTAGTAACTCTGTGATCTTGTCAATGGTGGCAACATCCCAATAATCTCCAACATTTACAATATTTGGTGTCTGTTCTGTTCCAATGTTGACTTTTTTGATTTTAATTGGCTGTCCAACAAAAGGTGGTTTGACTCCTGGTCCTTCTACATCTCTCTGGCCTTCTGTTTCTATGATGTTCACATTCCTAGAATCATCATCTTTAGTAGCATTGTTATTGTAACAGCCTTGCAACTTCTGAAGAGGCACGGTCCATTCATCCTCTTCTTGCTCCAAAGGAAGGCTAGGTGCCTCCTTGAACACTTTCTATCTTACAACCTGTAATGCTTGATCTAATATAGGATATTGGCTTTCAAACAAAAAGGTAGTTACAAAGTTCTGGGTCATACCTTCCCAATCTGCAGTGATGAGACACAACTCTGCTTGAAGATACCAGTTGATGGGAGTTGTGTCCAGTGTATTAATGAATTTGTGTACCCACTTTTCTTGAGGATTAATGCTTCTCTAGGCTTCCTCGCAACTTCGCACATGGTCCTTCAGACAACTTTGAGTTGTGTACCTAACTTCACAACCTTCTACTTGCTCTAAAAATCACCCTGTCATCAAAGTGTGACATTGTACCCAGTCTGTAATATTGTTTTTGTGTCTCCCCCACCATCTCACTGGAGTTGATTTCAGGTCCTCATCCATTGCCAACAATCTTTGTTGTGTTGGTACAATTTCTTCAAAGTTCACTAGGAATACTTCTAAGTGATTTAGAACATCAAAGGTGGGCAAGTTACTTACTGTTGTGCCGATCCAATGAACTTCTCTAGTTAATCTAGCACATTTCCTTGTAGATACTTCATACATTTTGTTCTGCTAGTTATCCAGTAATTCTTCTGAATCTGATGAGCATGCACTGTCACTTCGCCAGCTCAGATTCCCATCTGGTGTAGGATTAATGTAGTCCTGCTGTCTGGATGTTATTTTTTATATGTTTTCTAGTTAATATGCACAGTCTTCTTCTCTGATGGGTTCTGTGTATCTCTGACCTTCATCGGGATCCAAAGGTGAAATGAACCTAAATCCATCTCCTTCAAACATCATTCTTCTTTTCTTTAAATCAACCACAGTGGAATTATTGAAAGCCCAATCAATTCCTAATAACGAAGGGTAAGGAAAACTATCATCAACTATCTCAATCACCTTGAAGTCTACAAACGTCCTTACTGTGTCGATGTCGACAGGGACACACTCCAGTATTCCAAAGGGGATTACAACTTGCTGATTATCCATCCTAAGCCTAATAGGGGAATAGATCAACTTAGGTTTTCCCATCAGTGCCCAGGTCTGCTTCGTCATGACATTGACTTCCGACCTTAAGTCGATGACCACATAGTCTATATCGTACTCTCCAATCTGAGCATTAAGGTGTAGTTATTTATTTGTCCTTCTCTTCTTGGATAGTTGATGTATTGCTTTGTTCAGCAAAGGATCTACCCTTCCTATCTCATACTGTCTGACCAAATTTCATAGTTCTTGTATGGATTTTTCATCTTTAATCAACTCAATAAACGTATACAAGAAACTGACAAGTTTACTCACCTCTTTTCCATCTCTAGGCGAAGCAGACTGATCAAATGCCAACGACATTCCACATTCTCTTACTTCTGTTTGAACCTTTGATGAAGAAGCCTGATATCTTCTGAATTCCTTTCTTGCTTCCTCAAATATCTGCTTCTCTTTCCTTGGATCAAACTCTTGTGTCTTCTCAACAACTTTCCTGACTCCTGATTCTTCTGTAGTGTTTCCTTGGATCACTCTGTATTCTCCTATAACAACACCTCCTCTAGCGATAACAATGACTCTGGGATATGCTCCACGAGGTTCTTCTTTGATTAGTTGTATTTGCTGGTTTCCTCGTTTCTCCTGAAGCTTAGCCATCAATGATGGACATTCCTCGATAACATGCTCAAATGAGTTGCAATAGCTACAAGTGGTACAAGGGTTCTGACAGTCCCTTGCCAAGTGTCCTGGATGTGCACAGTTATAACAGATGATCTGTCCTTGACCTCGACCCATACCTCCTCCTCTTCCTCTTCCTCGGAATTCACCACGAGGGTTGAAGTTTTCGCTCCCAGGGGAATTATATTGCACAGTGCTTCCTTCTTGCTGTACTTCACCTTGAATTTTGTATATATCCCTCGACCTTTCATGCATGAGATCGTAAGCCCTACAATCCCTGTCATCGTGTCCTACCGACTTACAGAACATGCAATACATATTTGTGGGTGTCTAGACATATTTTTGTAGATAGTAACATTCACTAAGGCGATGCCAATTTCTACATACCTCGCACCAGGGTAGGGTAACTTGCTTCAAAGGGCTTGGAGCTCCAGAGGCCAAGTATTCATGAAATAGGGGATAGTTCTCCTTGTCATGGCCTTCTGATTTGCATCTGATACACCAGATGTCTTCTCTTTTATATATTCCCTTGTCTTTCTTCATATCTTCGACCTGTAGTGATAAGCTAGTTAGTTGACTCAAGATTTGACTCATACCTGAGCTGGATTCTCCCATCAGGGCTGATTCTAATTTCATGGCGATCTTCAGTGCCTTAGCCCACGAAGAAATATTTTATTGCATCAGAGGAAATTTGATGTGTGGCAAGAGGGTAGCAGTGAACCATTCCTTATTCTGCTCATCTGGGATCTGAAAACTCAAATGGACTGTCAAGGTCTTAAATCTCTGATCAAACTCCCACACAGGTTCAACTGTTCTCTGCATGATTTCTTTTAGTTCTGTAATGCACTGCAACTCTGACTTAGGTTTCTTGAATTCGACAATTAGCGCAGTCTTAATGGCATTCAATGGTTTAGGTGCAGCTCCTTCGATGAATTTCATGTACCAACTCAGTGCGCGATCTCTTAGGGTAATGCTGCACTTAGCTCGTTTGACAACTTCGTCGGTGATATTCTTAATACTCCACACAACTTCACATAGAAACCAGTGCTGATCAGGATCTTTAGATCCATCTCCTCTAAAGGTGGATAACCTCATCTCATCTTCCATAGATCTTCCTAGGTTTCCTGACTGAGTATGTGGTGGAATGCTAGTGACAGTGCTTTGAGCGTTTTGATGACTTAGGTTACTCTGGTTACTTAACACTGCTGAAGCAATAGGAGGAATAATAGTACTTACTTCAACAGTCGGTACAGTTCTTGAAGTTTCTGGCTCTTCTCGGCGAGGTTCCTTTGTCCTAGAAGATTCTGAATGCTCTTTGTTTGTCAGATCTTCCTCTTCTCCACTGGAGAACCCTTCATCTCCGTAGTTCTTCTTAAACAGGTTCGCGAGATGAACTTCTCTGAACACTCTCCCACTGCGCGTATGTCCAGTCTTTGTGTCGCTGTCACTGTATAAATTTTTGAACATTAACTCTTTCGATCTAACCGATTACTGTATCTTCAAGATGTTCT
Organism: Picea sitchensis; assembly: GCA_010110895.2. Lineage (NCBI taxonomy): Eukaryota > Viridiplantae > Streptophyta > Pinopsida > Pinales > Pinaceae > Picea > Picea sitchensis. Next base: position 12,837 of record SNQJ01S0083205.1, read on the forward strand.
TCTCATGCAATAATATCTTGATCTTCAACTTCATAAAATGTAAAAAATTTCCTCTAGGTCCCTTAAAGAATTATCTCTCTACTTGGCTATATGATTCCACTCTGTCAACAACAAAATCAGTGATATACCCTCTGATGGTACTATCAAACCAGTGATCTACTGCTCTTGACATAATGTTGTCAACTCTCTTGACCTTCTTGATTAACACTGACGTCCAAACCATAGGTGGTTTGAGTCCGATTTCGAACTGGGTATCTGCTAACCTAGCTAGCCACTCATATAGCTTCCGATGGATTCCTCCAAAAAAAATCTCGTGTATATCAGTAAAGATAAATCTTCCCAACCAATCCTCTATACCAATACTGGGGTTCTCGTTCTGGGCTTCAACGAAGTCCTTTTCTTGATCTTCTATCCACTTCTGAATCTTTGTCTTTGATGGAAAACACCTTGACATTCCCTCAAGAAGATTTCTATCCCAACAACAAAACCATTTGTTGGCACAGGGGAAGACCCAGTGTTCAGCTCTAACAACACACCAAAAATCCCTAACTACTGGGCCTTTCGACAACACCTGTGAAGCATATGTAGTCTCACCCAAAGCAGCTATAGGGGGTTGCAGGACATAGGTGTATACAACCAGAGGAAATGCAGAGTGGATTCACAACAACACACAACCACCTAGTTATTTTTTATCTTCCTTAAACCTACTACGCAAGTTATATTTCAGATCTAACACAATATCACAATAGAAGCATATCAAATGATAAAGAACACAACATCAATCACACATAACACAAGATATACATGGTTCACCCTCTCCCTAGGGATACGTCCACAAAACTGTGCTTTATGATATATTAATATGGAAGCATACAGTTCTTATCTGTGCTCTTAGCTAACAGATCTTCTCTTATTCTCTCTCTTTCTCTCCCCTCCTTGCGCACCCAGCTGTAGGGTTGATCTTCACACCCAAATGAAGATCTTACAATACAAAATACTCTCACAATTCAATAGTGCTCTGTCAATAGAAATCTCTTCTCATCGAATAATCTCTTCTATCTCTCTTAATCCAGCCCATCCCAGGTCCTCTTGACCTTTATTTATACATTACAATAGCTCACCGACAACCCTAGGCCAAAACCTAGGTGTCCAAAACCCTAAATGCTAAAGCCATAGGTCAACTCGACTCGCATTTTCAGGGCTTCGCTAGCTTGTCTTTCCTTCCTTCACGCACGGTGCTCCAAAGCATTTGTTGACATCTTCTTTCGCTTGTTGAGTTGTCCACGATCCATCTTCCTTTTTGATCTGTCATCCTCAATCTCCTAGTCCAACGACTTGCTTTCTCTTACTTCGCTCTGTATTTTCTACTCTATTGCTCACTTCGACCTAGTATCAGTCACTGTGTCTTCCGCGCAGTTCACATTTTGCCTTTTCTCCCTTAATCTTAGCTTGCTTCCATAACCAAGGGCCAATAGTTCTCAAGGTCTTGATTTTCTTGTTTGTGAGGTTCTCTATCTCTGCTTTGAATTTTTAAAACTTGCTGAAAACTTCATCCTTTGTCTTCAAGAGATATAACCAAGTCTTTCTTGAGTAATCATCTATGAATATTACATAGTAAAGAGAACCTCCTAGATATTTGACTGGAATCAGACCACAAACATCTGAATGTATTAGATCTAGGATTTCCTTATATCTATTATTGTTGCTTGAGAATGGTTTCTTAACATTCTTACCAAGAGCACATCCTTTGCAAATTCCTTCATGTGTAGACTGTAGTTCGGGTATTCCTTCAACCATATTTTTGAGGAAGGGTAATGCTTGATAGTTGATATGAGCATACCTTCTATGCCAAAGTTCATTGGGATTGACTTCATCATGTACAAGGGCTTCATCATTTCGTTCTAGTAGTCTGTATAGTCTTCCTTCACGGGTTCCAATAACTCTAGAATTCTCTATGCTGGAGTCTCTAGGCCAAGATAATACTTTTCCATCTACAAAGGCTATTCTGTTTCCTTTGTCTTCTAGGGAAGATATGGATACACGATTATTTTCTAAACCAGGTACATATAAGACATTGGTCAAATGAACATTGTTACCTATTTTCAGTTTGATGAAGGCTTGACCAATTCCTTCGATTGGACATGTGTTTTTGTCTCCAAGTTCTACCTTGTACGATGTCTTATTTTTATTTAGATTAGAGAGTCTGTTTTGGTCTCTTGTCATATTCCTAGAAGCTCCACTATCAATTATCCACATGTCATCTTCAAGAGTTCTTGTGAGCACCGAGTAGTGTAGATGATTTGTCTTTTCATTCATGATTTTTGTTGACTGATAACTGGTCAAGCTTTGACCCAAAATATCAATCTTGACGTTTCTGCCTTCTGAGAGTGGTAAGAGGTGCATTAGACTAAGGCACACTAGATCATATTCTCCTTGAGTAAGGTATTCCATCATAAGGTGCTATACAAGGGTTTTAGGGTTTCTGCAACTGCACCTGCCAGTAACCCTAACGACAGTGCTTTAGTAACTTCACCTGCTAGAAACCCTAGTGGTAGTTATTCAATGAGATTGATAACCTTATGGCTTAGCTTCCTTCCAATGGTTATAATGAATGAAGGAGGTGTGGGCCCATAACCTGTTAGTAAATTGGGTGTGCTCGTTTAACCATAGACAATATAGCAATATTGTCACCCAACCATAGGCACTAATTCCACCCCTGAGCACCTTGACCTTGACAGAGAGAAGAATTCTGGTATAAAACTAATAGCCAACCAAGGCTAATGCACCAAGCAAAGATAACCAAAACTGATCAGAGAGTCCAACCCAGAAAAATAAAAAATGTAGATTGTAGATCCACGACAACAACTGCTCCCCAGACTTGCACACTACTAGACTTCTGCAGTGCACACAAGTGGATTTTTGTAATTTTGAGAGATCTGGCTCAAATGAAGACTGACGTCATATATTTATACTGCTTTTTCCAGGCTGTCTAGGTCGACTTCTCTTTCTGGGTGCTAAATACTTAATATATAATATTTTCTTTAGACGACTTCTCTTCTAGGGTTATATCCAAGTCTTTTCTTGCTTCTAGAATATTCTAATCTCGTCAAAGGTCACAAATGGAGGTTAATACCTCCCAAAGATACCATAATATCAACAACTACAACGTACTAATATCTAACAAAAATTAACCATTAATAAATGCCAAGAGGAAATTACTGCTACAGGAAAATAAAGCAAGAGACAAAACTGATGGATGGAAACATAATCTTCATTAATTAGAAAATAAATTCATTTACAGATTTATTACATCTCAGAAAAATTTGGAACAGTTCTCCCCGTTGTTTCTGACCCTTTTGTTGTCTTTTGTCTTTTCTATTTCTTCATGTGCGAAAATGAAATCAAATTTTGTTGAAAACTCTCTTGAGTTGAATGAACTCCTCACAATGTGTTCTTTCCCCATTTAGATTTTCATTTCTTGCCAGCTGAACAATTCAGACCCTTCAACTTCCCCTACTGTTTCTTGTTTTTCCCCTTGGGTAGTTACAAGGTCCACCTTCCCAAAACAGTTTTTCCAAATGATGAGTTGACGAGGTTAAAACAATTGTGGCAACTTAAACGATTCATTTTCACACACTTATTCGACCTTCCACTTTTCATGATCATCTTACAATACACGTGGAGCTAAAAACACATAATTTGTATCCTTTTAATACGTCATGTGGGTGTTGCAACAACTGTTTCAACAACATGTTGTACCAATTGTTTCAACAATGTGTCACAACAACTATTTCAACATGTGTTGCAACAAATGTTTCAACATATGTTGCATCAATTCTTTCAACATGTGTTGCAACAATTGTTATAACGTATGTTGCAACAATTGTTTGAACATGTGTTGCAATCACTGTTACAACATGTGTTGCAACAATTGTTTCAATATTTGTTGCAACAACTGTTCCAACATGTGTTGCAACAACTCTTTCAACAAAAAATGTTACAACAATAGGAATTTGACACTTATTCCTTCTAACAATTTATTAGCTTAAACTTGAAATATTTTTGGGTTGATGCATATTTCTTGAGGCGAAAGATGCTCCTGCATCAGGCATTGTTGGTAAGAAAAGCATGAGCCCCAACTCATGTGGGTGCAACTATAGATCCAACAAAGGATGAAGATCCTTGTAGGCGCTCTAAATCCTTTTCAGAAACCCATGATGCATCTTCATAACCCTTGTTTCTCCCCTTGACTAAATATTCAAAATACTCTTTATGTGGGCTCTTCTTGCAAATTCTCATTGCCAAAACTTGTTCCAATTCTTTGGCTGGTTTAATAGGAAATTTTTTCTTCCATTCGGCCAGGTTATCTTCTTCATCATTCTCATCTCCCTCATGAAACTTGTACAAGTCAGCCACATTGAATATTGGAGAAATGTCAAAATCTTCTAGCAATTCTAACTTGTATGCATTATAAAACATATTTCTCAAAATTCTACATGACCCAATTTTCTTGTAGTTAAGCTTACTATATGTACCTATGGGAAATATTTCCTTCCTTGAGTGCACCATTACCAACTCTCCAAAAAAATTTCATCTTCTACGCATATATGCTCCTTGTTTATACTTGGTATTGCTCTGTTGTAGCTTTCTCTTAGCCTTCTCATGCATTTCTTGCATTCTCTTTGCAAATTCACTTGCATCCACACTCATTTTATCCTCCAGATTGGGAAACTTAGACAAATCAACAAATCCTTTCAGTGACCTACCATAACCAATATGAAATGGAGTATTTCCTACAGATCTGTTAACAAAATCATTATAAGCAAATTCATCCTGCGCCAAGATCAAATCCCATTGTTCTGGCTTCTTCCCACTCAAACTCCTTAACAAATTTCCAAGACATTGGTTCACCACTTTGGTCTGTCCATCTGTTTGAGGATGATATGAAAAATTGTGTAGCAATTTGGAACCCATAATTTTCCAAAGTATCCTCCAAAAATTCCCAAGAAATCTCGTATCCCTGTTAGAAGTGATACATCTTGGAAGCTCATGTAATCTCACAATCTCTCTAAAACATAAAACAACAACTTTAGTAGCATCATTGGTTTTCTTTCATGGTATGAAATGTGCCATTTTCGAAAATCTATCCACTACAACCATCACAGAGTCATGACCGCTCTATGTCCTATGCAGTCTCAAAATAAATTCCATACTTATATCTTCCCATGGACTCTCGAGTACCATTGGTGGTGTATACAATCTTTTTTTTTACTCCTTCCTTTGACGATTTAACCAATTATGAAACACTCAACAAACTTCTTAACATTCTTGTTGATGCTAGGCCAAACTTATCTTTCCCTCACCAATTCCATGGTCTTATCAATGCCAAAATGTCCACCTAAACCTCCACTATGCATCTCTCTTATAAGATTAAGCAGCAATGAGTTCTGTGGAATGCACAAACCTTGGTTCTTGAACAAGAAACCTTTTTGAATATGAAAATCCAAATATGGTGTTCTATCAATGCTCCAAGGTGCTTTGCACACTTTCCAAGCCTCTGCAAAATATGCATCTTCTACATAGAATTATTTTATACATTCCAAGCTAACAACTTCAACTGACAAAGTATTCAACAACATTATCCTTCGACTCAATGCATTTGAAATTCTATTTGACTTTCCAGACCTATATTTCAAAACAAATGAGTAACTTTGCGAAAATTCTACGCATTTGAAATGCTTTTGATTTAACTTACCCTGACTATCGATGTACTGTAATGCTTTATGATCAATAAATAAGACAAACTCCTTTGGCAACAAGTAATGTCTACATTTCTTCAAGGCTTTCACAATAACATAAAAATCTTGATTGTAAACATAATACTTCTTCTTAAATAATATTACCTACATTATATTTAAAACAAATCTTAATCAATTAATATGTTTAGTTAATTACTATTAATTAATAAATTAACTAGCACCAACTTTATTAAATAATATTACCTACATTATATTTAAAACATTTACCCACCTCACTTATATAGGTATTAATAAATTAAACCAAATTAAATGTTTTTTAGATTCTACATTATACTATATTATAGTTCTTATTATATTACTAAACATATTTTTTTTTTGTTTGATAGTTTGTTTGTGACCTGTGGGACTAGCCCGTGGCTTGAGAAACCACGACTCAGGGCCATCTAAGCCGTCAAAATCACCCGGGGATCGCACCCGGCCCGAGCCACATCAACCCTTTGTTAGAATATGAATGAATGTGCTCATTTTACCATTGACAATATCACTATTGTCACCCAACCATAGGCCGAAGCCACCCTCCGAGCACCTTAACCTTGACAGAGAATCACTCCCGAAGCAAACCTTAGGGTAGATATCCAAACAAAATGTAGTGCACCTTTCCCCAAGGATAACGCACCAACAAGAGTTGATCAGATAGTCCAAACCCTAACCAAGAGATAGTCCAAGCCAAACTTGATTTGCTAGTTGCAGCAACTGCAATGGAAACTCTCCTCCAAACTTGCGCACAAAATTGGGCACTGCAGTGCACACAAGTGTTCTGCAATTCTGAGACTGCCTGCCAGAATGAAGACTAGCCTCCTGTATTTATAGTAATTCTGGCTAACAGCCTGGGCCGACTTCTCATTCTGGGTATCTGTCTATTTAGTATATATTATTTCTTCTGGTCGACTTCTTCTCTTGGAGGCTAATAACCTAATACAAGTTATCTTCTTGAGCCGACATGTCTTCTAGGGTTATTAGCCAACTCATTAGGGTTTCTTCTTTCTTTCTGGAATATTCTATTCTCGTCAGGTTTACACGTGGAGGTAAATACCTCCCACAACTACCATAATATCAACACTCCCTCCTAGCTAGGGAGGTATTACAAGTAATGGTCTTGAGAACAAACCTACCATTCACCCGGTAGCATCAACATAGTTGTATAGACTATCTCATGACTAGATCATGAGCACCATCATCACCATCAATGTCATTAGTTGCATAATCTCTTGGAACCATACTCTATCTGAGTAATCAGACATGATGCTCACTCCACAGAGTGACACAGGACCCATTCTTCTAATCTAGAAGAATAAATGTTCTGAACCATTTTCTGTCTGGGAAATCTCTGTTCATTGATCATCCATCTAGCTGATAATCATTTTCAACACTACTGATAGTATTCAAGGAAATCAGAACAATATCATTCAATAGAACACAACTGTGTCTATCCATAGTAGTACACAACTACAATCCAGTGGTACACTACCACACCAAGTAGCACACAGGTACTTGATCAAATAGTTGAACACATCCACCATAGTAGTATACATCTACTGTCTAGAGACATACAATCTTCATAACAATCATCTGATATCAACCTGCATAGAAACAATGTTATGATATAAACTGAATTATCTGGGCCATTCTTCTACTCACATCTGTGAGATTTGAAAAAGCATCTTCCCTCAGAAAGTCAAACATCAATGATGAGATATTTGGACTATTCTTCTCAAGCAAGGAAGAATAACTGTCCTGATTTTCTGAGCTCGGACCATTCCCCACCCTAGGCCATTCCTTCAACACTAAACAAAGTGTAACCTGGAGAGAATGAGTCTTCCCTAAGGAATGTTTTTCCATGATTGTTGAACTTGGACCATTCCCCACCCCAGGCCATTCCTCCCGCACTAAACAAAGTGCAACCTGGAGAGAATGAATCCACCCTAAGGAATGACTGTCCGGATCATTTCCAAAGGAAATGACTGTCCTGCACCAACCTCCAAAATGGACCATTCCCCATGTTAACCACAATGGGAAATCGTTGTCCGACGAGGCGGGCTAGTCTTATTGAGTAACCCTCAAGAAGAGAGACTACCCTAGACCACTTCCCATGTTAACCAAAATGGTAAGTCACTGTTGTTAACTCCCAAAGTAAAACCGTCTTTTCGGTTGAACTTTGTAGAGGATACACTAAGCTATTGGTTGCATGCTCAACTAGTTTTCTGTTTTCATAGTTCAATAAAAATTTTATACTTGATTTTATCCAAAAGGTGGAAAACARCGACTTTTGGTGGTTTGGGCGAGCCCCCGGCGTGCTCATTAACCACCAAAAGCGTTCGGCTTCGTCAGCAAAATGGTCGATTTGAAATGCAAAGCAACCACCGAAAGGGTTTGGTCGAGCAAAAAGAAAGCTCGTGCTTTCGCACGAGCCATGTGTCAAAA
>SNQJ01S0083205.1:23317-34942 GCA_010110895.2 Picea sitchensis
TATCACTTTGATGTCTGAATGCTATGAGTTTAATTGAGTTATCCCATTGATCCATCTCTGAAAAATACTAAAAAACATTTATTTCTTAAGTTACCAAGCACCTCTGGTCTGCAACCACGGAGGGTTTCTTGGAGTGATAACAACTGTCTATGGTACATCAACAATCTGGACCATTTTTCGAACTAGAAAATGTCTGTCCGTCAGAAATGTCAATCCACTTTTCAAACTGGAAAGAATCTGCTCATCCTGGACCATTTTTCAAACTGAAAAATGACTATCCATCAATCAATAATACATCAGTGATCCCTCCCAACCTGGGATTCATCTCTTCCTTTTTCAATAAGGAAGTCATCTCCACGAGCTCCAACTTGAGTACGAAAACTCTTTCATCTTGGACAGAAGCTTTATCAAAAATGTCTGCTTATCTGCTCATTTGTGGAGATATGTATTGGAGAACCAATTTCTCCTTTCTGGACTTCATCACGAATAATGTAATGCTTGATTTCAAATGTACTTCGGTCTGGAACACTGGTTTTCTCTTAAGGCTTCATGTAGCTCTGATCAATAAAGTATATCATTGTTGTAAAACTGGAACATATCCATGTGGCACTTCTTCTGTCATCATGATATTTGATCTTCTGAGTAATCATCTTGATACAATATTTCTGTTATATAAAATCTTCACCACGCTTCTGCTATGCACTAGAGGTTCTCCACCAAGTTATCTTCTTCTATCTGCATACAAGGGTCTCTTTCTGGTATGCTTCAAAGTCTTGAGGTTGCTCTTCATACACTCTTTGTTCAATTGCTCTGGAGAATAGTCTTTGCATTCATCTGATGTAGAACTCCAACCCATGGATATTGTGGATGATATAAAGACTCATGTAGAGATATGTCTGATTTATTGGAACAAGTAATCATCATAATCTTTCTCCCTCCATCTGTGAGAACCTCTAGTCTTGGATCTTGTAATGCTTTCATATATACACTATTCTTCATCACAACTTTCAGTTCCTCTGCTTGATTGATTTTATTGAGTTCATATTAGGTTGGTGATCTTGTGATTCTTAATACAATGACTGGTTTTTCTGGCTTCTCTTTCTTTCTTGGAATCTTCATTTTATTCCTGATGTTTTTCTTTAGCTCTTGGGTCAATGGAGTTTCTTATAGATTCCATGCTCTAAAGATTTCACTTCTTCCTTTCATTATGGGATCATGGATGTGGATGGACAACCAGGGATACTTTAAGGCTTCTCTTCGAATAAGACTTCTTTTGAGGTCGAACTGAACATGTACTACCTTTCATGGCTGCTACCATGGATATATACTTCATCATATTCAATGGATAATAGGATTAACTCCCTCCTAACCCTTGCTTCATGTATGCGTGTATGTTTTTCTTTTGGAAATATATAATCAGCTCCCTCCATCTAGGAGAGTCCATTCTTCCGTCTGCATCCTTATTGCCTTCTGCAAAGTGTTACAAATATTTTTCCAATTTCCTCTTGATTGCTGACTTCTTTCTGTCTTTGCTTTTTCGAAGTCTCTTCAAGATTGATTCTGATTTCGGCTTATCTTGTAATAGATTTCACATGATTTGTTTGATGTATTTCATCCTTTCATGTGTGTTATCTGACTTGTATAATGATAGCAATCCTTATCTTGTTGTTCTTCCATAAGTATAGTTGTTCTTGGAACACATTATCTTCTAATAGATAGATATACAAGCTATGTACAGAGTCTATGCAAACAAGATATGTACAAGTACTAAGAAGAGTATTGTTACCTTCAGAAGAATAAGTCTCTTTCATCCTGCTTAGTCTTCTTTGTAGGTTCCTTTTCTTTGGCAACTAATGCTTCGTGTTTCTTTAGCTCAAGACAATGATTCTTGTAGTGGCCATACTTTTGACAGTTGAAGCATTGTACTTCTGAAATGTCATTCTCTTGATTTGGATTCCTCCTTGAACCAAACTTCCTTTTGTTCCTGAAATTCTTTAATCTTGCTGTGAAGGCTTGATCATCGTACTTCTTTTGGGGTTTCTCTTTTTCACTAATCCTTGATTCTTCTTGAGCACAGCAAGTCCAAAGTTCTTCAAATTTCGGATACTCCTTCCTTGTGTTCATGCTTGCGTAAAATGCATCCCACGTCTTGGGAAGACCNTGTGTTATCTGACTTGTATAATGATAGCAATCCTTATCTTGTTGTTCTTCCATAAGTATAGTTCTTCTTGGAACACATTATCTTCTAATAGATAGATATACAAGCTATGTACAGAGTCTATGCAAACAAGATATGTACAAGTACTAAGAAGAGTATTGTTACCTTCAGAAGAATAAGTCTCTTTCATCCTGCTTAGTCTTCTTTGTAGGTTCCTTTTCTTCAGCAACTGATGCTTCATGTTTCTCCTTCCTTTTCTTTAGCTCGAGACAATGATTCTTGTAGTGACCATACTTTCGGCAGTTGAAGCATTGTATTTCTGAAATATCTTTCTCTTGATTTGGCTTCCTCCTTGAACCAAACTTTCTTTTGTTCCTGGAGTTCTTGAATATTGCTATGAAGGCCTGACCATCGTACTTATTTTGGGGTTTCTCTTTTGCCCTGATCCTGGATTCTTCTTGAGCACAACAAGTCCAAAGTTCTTCAAATGTAGGATACTCCTTTCTTGTGTTCATGCTTGTGACAAATGCATCCCACGTCTTGGGAAGACCATTGAGTACTATGTTTACCAATTCCTTCTCTGAAATGATCTCTTCAATAGATTGTAGTTGATCTCTTAACTGGGATATCCTCACAAAGTATGATGTTATGCTATCATCATCATTCATATTCATGTCACAGAGCTCATTCTTTAGACTCATTATTTGTCCAATGTTTCTGACTGAGAAGAGGTTTGTTAGGGCATCGTACATCTTCTTTGATGAGACAATATGGGAGATGTAGTGTATAAAGTGGTCTTTTATAGAGTCCACTGTGATACTCATGGCATTGATGTCACTGTCTTTGAACTTCTCCATATCTGCAATGTTCTGCGGTTCCTTCTCTTTTCCTTTTTCAAACTCTGGTTCCATGATCTTTCCTTTCATGATATCCAACACTTTATTTTTGGCAAGGATGAGGTCAATCCTTGTCTTCCACGCTCTGAAGTTAGAAGCTCCATCTAACTTGTTTTCTGACTTCATAGAGTAAGTCATGGCTTCTTTGACTTGGTCAACCCTAGATCTGGCCAAAAACTCAAACTTGACGTCTTGGCTTGCTGAGAGTACCAGGAGATGCGCTAGGCTAGGGTGCACTTGATCTATTCGGAAATTAGGTCAATCCCTTCACTTAAGGTGCCTCAATGAGAGGATTAGGGTTTCTGCAACTGCACCTGCTAGTAACCCTAGCGACAGTGCTATGGTGACTGCTTCTGCTAGAAACCCTAGTGGTAGTTCTTCAACGAGCTTAATATCCTTATGGTTATGTTTCCTTCCAGCAGTTAGATTGAATGAAGGAGGTGTGGGCCCATAACCTGTTAGAATATGCATGAATGTGCTCGTTTTACCATTGACAATATCACTATTGTCACCCAACCATAGGCCGAAGCCACCCTCCGAGCACCTTAACCTTGACAGAGAGTGACTCCGGAAGCAAACCCTAGGCTAGATAGCCAAACAAAGGGTAACACACCTTTCCCCAAGGATATCACACCAACAAGAGTTGATCAGATAGTCCAAACCCTAACCAAGAGATAGTCCAAGCCAAACGTGATTTTCTAGGTGCAGCAGCTGCAATGGAAACTCTCCTCCAAACTTGCGCACAAAACTGGGCACTGTAGTGCGCACAAGTGCTGTTCTGCAATTATGAGACTGCTTGCCAGAATGAAGACTGGCCTCCTGTATTTATAGTAATTCTGGCTAACTGCCTGGGCTGACTTCTCATTTTGGGTATCTGTCTGTTCAGTATATATTATTTCTTCTGGTCAACTTATTCTCTTGGAGGCTAATAACCTAATACAAGTTATCTTCTTGAGCCGACATGTCTTCGAGGGTTATTAGCCAACTCATTAAGGTTTCTTCTTGCTTCCCATAATATTCTATTCTCGTCAAGTTTACACATGGAGGTAAATACCTTTTGCAGCTACCATAATATCAACACCCTTAACATGGATGGACTTTTTGTCCCTGTAGGTTTCAAACTGGTGACTTAACATCATGGAGTTTCTTAGAAACACACTCCGTCACCGACTGTCCTACACCTCGGGGACTATATTACTAAATATATTAAGTACTATTGAATTTATTAATAAATTGATTTATTATTATAGCTTAACCTTAATTTTTTAGAGTTTTCTTCTTAGGGTTTCTTCTTAGTCGACATATTTTTATTAGGATTTTATCTTAGCCAACAAGGTTGGCTCCTTGACGTTCTACATCGTATGCATTTATTATAATGATCTGCAATTCTTATCTTTGAAAATTAGTCCTAATGATGAATCCATTTCAGGATTCGAAACATCGACTACAATGCCTGTTATTGTGGACAATATGGAAGAAGTATCTCAAACTCATGACCACATAAATCTAAAAATAATGATTACTTCTTCTTAGTGTCATCCAATTTCTTGCTGAAGAATCCAACCGGTCTTCCTTTTGTAGATTTTAACCTTGTACAATTAATTACTGCAAACATATTCTTAATAAAACATAAAATATATAATGGAACACACACACATTACACAAACATTTTTGCCTTGGAAATCCAAATGGAGAAAACCAATAACCTATTTAGAGCCACACCTCTAATCTTCTATTCATCATATTCATTATTTACAATACAACCAATAACCTATTTAGAGCCACATCTCTAATCTTCTATTCATCATATTCATTATTTACAATACAATATACATATAAGATCATGTGGCATCCAAATCCCTAATCAATTGAACTGGATTAGTCAACAACCTTAATTCCTTAACTGGAAATAGAAAACCATCTCAAAAACCATGTGCCGAAAAATCGCCAAAAACAAATAGAAAACCATCTCAAAAAACTGTGTGCCGAAAAATCACCAAAAACAAATGGAAAAAACCACAAAAAATGGACCATTTTTTTTTCTCTGGGGCTCCCACCCCCAAACCCCCACAACCCTCCTGACTAGAGGGTGCAAAGCACCCCCTATACCCCACTTTATCCCATATTAGTGTACAATACATGAGATCAATTTTGCAAAGAATATAACACATATCGAACACCTTCTTGGCTCAAAACTACTCCAATCGATGAACCAATTGCATCATAGTACACTTGAAAAACTTTATTGAAATATGGAAGTGCTAAAATTGGTCGTTCAATTACCTTTTTATTCAAATATTCAAATGATTTCATGGCTGTTGTTTTCCACTTAAATTTTCCCTTCTTCATGCATTCAGTAAGTGGTGCACAATTCTCGCTGAAATTTATGATAAACTTCTTGTAGAAGATTTCCAAACCATGGAAACTTCTCACATCAAACATACACTTAGGTGTTTCCCCCTCCAAAATAGCCTTAACCTTTTCAAAATCCATCTTCAAAACTTCCTCGAAAATTAGAAATCCCAAGTATACTAACTCTTCCTTCAGAAATGTACATTGCTTCAAATTGATTAGTAGTTTCTCCTTTCTCAATCCATGTAACACCTATCTCACATGGTCTAGGTGTTATTCTTTGGTATTTTTGAAAATAAAAATGTCATCTAAGTACACAAAAACAAACTTACCCAAAAATGGTTTCAAAACTTCATTCATAACTCTCATGAATGTGTTGGGTGCATTGGTTAGCCCAAATGGAATAACCAACCACTCAAACAACCCATCCTTTGTCTCGAACATTGTCTTCCATTCATCACCTTCCCTTATCCAAATCTGATGGTAACCACTCTTCACATCGATCTTTAAAAATTACTTGTCCCGACTCAAACAATCCATGAGGTCATCCATCCTTAGTAAAGGAAATATGTACTTGATTGTAGTCTTGTTAATAGTTCGTGAATCAATACACATTTTTCATTCACCTCATTTCTTGGGTGTCAAAAATGTAGGTACACCACATAGAATCAAACTCTCCTTGATCAATCATGTGTCAAGAAACTCTTGTACCTTCTTATTTACTTCCTCACTCTCTGTTGGAGTCATCTGATAAGGATATTTATTCGTTAGACTTGATCTTGATATCAAATTAATCTGATGTGATATACTTCTCAAGGGAGGTAAACCTGTTGGTAGATAATCTTCAATAATCTCTTTAAAATCATTCAAGAAAGGTTTAATTTATGGTGGTATATAACTCATTTTTTCAATCTCCAAAAATTCTCTTGGTACTAAGGAAAAACATAAATGATTCCTCTTCCATTCTCTCAAGAATTCCTTAGTTGAACACAACATAATGTGATTGTTGCTGCAGATATTTCTGTTGTCCTTTTCCATGATATCATTACCACTCAACTCAATCTCCACCATTGGTTCCAATCCGTATCACTTTCCATCCTTTAAAAAATCATAAGTGTTTTTCCTCCCGTCATGGAAAAGTTTTCTATCAAACAACCATGGTATTCCAAGTAGTATGTGACAAGCATCCATCTCTACTATGTCACACAATACCCGCTCACTAAACTTTCCAATCTAAAAAAATCAACAAGCATTGCTCAGTCACAAAAAACTTGTTTTCCTCTTTTAAACCATGAGACCATGTATAGATTTGGATATGGAATTATTTTCAACTTCAATTTCTCCATTACTTTTGTGGATACTAAATTTTTTGAACTTCCACCATCTATGATAGGATGACAACACTTAGCCTGAATTTTGCATTTAGTTTTGAACACTCTCTTTCTCTTTTGCGCTTGTCTCAAGCTTGAGTAATACTCTACTAAACATCATGTTTTCTCCTTGATTTTGTTGAAGTACTTCCACATCCCCACTAGCAACTGCTGTCTCATCTTCCTGGGTAACTTGTGTCCTAGCCTCATTTATTCTCACCGTGTTCCACCTCTCCAGACATTCTGATGCTTTGTGACCCTCTACTCCACATCTATAAGATGTAATCACATACTTACCTTGACCAAAACCTATGCATTTTCTAGCTCTTCTTCCTCCTCTTGTATTCTGATTGTTGGTCACTTCATCCTCCTTTTCAGTGTCTTTAGAAGCACTTGCTTTGCTCCTGGCTCTAGTTCCTTTTCCTTGGAACTTCTGTCGTGATCTTCTATCAATATTGTCTTTCACCTTCAAAGAAACTTGATAGGATTCATCTACATTACATAATTAATGTGTACTCATATAAGCTTGGATATAATACTTTGACCCATTCACGAACATATGTCTCTTTCTGCCTTAAGGTTTTCACCTGCTTGCACAAATTCTGCTGGTAATCGACATGTAGGAATTTCTCCTTGATTTTGCTCACCATCTTCCTCCAGGTTCTAATATTTCCCTGTCAGTTATCCTCTCTGTGTTTCTACAACATATCCCACCAAAGTGCAGCATGACCCTTTAGCTTAGTCATGGAAATCAAACCCTATTGGTATCATGAATATTTTCATACTCAAAATATCTATCAAGCTCTCCTATCCAATCAATGAGAGTCTCATATTTCAAACTACCATCGTAGCATGGAACTTCCACCCTTGCACTACCTCTATCTTTCATAAAAGATATTAAACATACTTCTAGGTCTACTTCCTCAACATTTCTCTCTTCTTCAGGCTCATCTTCAGAATTTGAACTTCTTTTATCATCTCCATACCTTCCATTTTCCAGTTCTTCAATCCTCCTTGGTAATTCCTTGAGTTCTCTATTCCTTGCACCTCCTCATGATACCCTTTCTCTTTGCGGTGGAATCCTTACAAGTTGTATTGCATCCCTTACTTGGAATAACATTCACATGCCTTATCTCCGGGCACTATTCTATCACAACTCAGGAACTGAACCAACTATGATACAACTTGATGCAATCATCGTATCTTTTTCACTCAATCCCTACAAAAACTAGGAATCTTCCCACATAGTACACATCTACATCGTACTAATATCTAACAAAAATTAACCATTAAGGAATGCCATGAGGAAATTACTGCTATAGGAAAAGAAAACAAGAGACAAAACTAATGGACGGAAAAAAATACATTCATTAATCATAACATAAATTCATTTACAAATTTATTACATATCAGAAGAATCTAGAACTGTTCTCCCCTTTGTTTCTGACCCTTTTGCTATCTTTTCTCTTTTCTGTTTCTTCTTGTGAGAAAATCAAATCAATTTTGTTGAAAAACTCTCTTGAGCTGAACTGAATCTCATGCACTGTATTCTTTCCTTGTTTATCTTTTCATTTGTTGGTAGCTGAACCATTCATACCCTTCAACTTCCCCAACCATTTCTTTTTTTTCCCCTTGGGTATCTACATGGTCCACCTTTCCAAAACCATTTTTTCAAATGATGAGTTGACAAGGTTTAAACGGTTGTGGCAACTTAAATGATTCATTTTCACACACTTATTTGGCCTTGCACCTGTCACGAGCCTCTTACAATACATGTGGAGATGAAAATGCATAATCAATATCCTTTTAATGCGTCATATGGTTGTTGGAGCAACTATTTCAACAACCTGTTGCAACAACTGTTTCAACATGTGTTGCAACTACTATTTCAACATGTGTTGCAACAACTATTTCAGCATGTGTTGCAACAGTTGTTACAACACGTGTTGCAACAACTGTTTAGCATACGTTGCAGCAATTGTTACAACATGTGTTGCACAAACTATTTCAACACGTGTTGCAACAATTGTTACAACATGTGTTGCAACAAAACATGTTACACCAATAGGAATTTGTGTAACATCCCCAACCTTAAACCGTTGGGCTATGCTACATAATTTTTTTTCATTCCAACTGTATATATATATAAAACTTTAAACAGACAAATATATTCTGCAAATACACAACTTCATGCAGAAATAACAATAGGAATACACATGCAACATATGCAAGATAAACCCATAAAAATAAACAGATGTATAAATACACAACATATAAATTAACAGACAATTGATACTTATCTTTGATATAAGACCACCAACTGCGTGCAAACCTTCCACGATCCTCCCAGCCTTAGACCACATTGCTCTCAGTAGTGTGTCACCCCCGAGCTGGGACTAAACTCCACCTAGGTAAAGGGATTCCTAGCTAGTCCAATGTATCATAGACAATAGGAAAAAATCCATCAGGCACCTACACAAACTAACAACCCATAGTCTAACATTCCCCACATGCCTGTCCCACCCTGGGAAGTGTGCCCCTTCTCTGCTCAACAGTCCTTTGACTACCCCGCTTCCCTTCCAGGGATTCAACAATAGGCCAGACATGAAGTCTCAAAGCACTTTAGCTGCAGTTGGGATCCCTCATGAAATCTATTCCCAACAATTCTCTCACCTAGAGAGAGTTTCTCATGGGCCTGACAACCCGCCTCTTCAATCCATGGGCCCAAAAATTTGCCTCTTCAATGTAGCTCCTAAGCCAACCAGGTACCGAATCAGGTGAAGGAAGAAACATAATTCAGGTATGGAACATGTGATGGCATCAACCAAGTTCAGACAAGGAATGGTGATGGAAGCAACATAATTCAGGTAAGGAAGAATACTGGTGCGGGTATGGAAGAATACTGGATTAGGTAAGGTACAAGTACGCTACCCCTGACAGGGAGGTACCATGTACAACTCTAGGAGTGCGTGTAAGAGAGTAAGGTTAAATGATGGAGTGAATGGAAAATGACCCGTGAATCACAAGAATCATGAATGTGATGGTGAATGGGAAGAATGGTGAATGGCAGAATCCCCCCAAGAATGACGAGCTTCCTCCGAAAATACACTAAGTTTCCCAAATATATCTGCATGTCCCCTATTAGACACTTGTCATCATGAAGATTCACGAGTTCCACTTGTAATTCATTCCTTTCCCAAAGGAAATTAAGATAACATGAGTTATATACATACCTTAGTATTTTAGGAATAATATTATAATATTCCCTTGGAGATAAGCCCTCTAGATTAGCCCCTTTCCTAGGCTCTTAGCCCCCCCCCTTTCCCTCCCTAGTGGAGTTGAGTCCCCCATACTCTTTTATCTTATTTGGTCTACACGCAACGATGTATTTTATTAATGATATGAGTGTTTAATATACAAAAATAGGCTCACTGGCCTTTAGCATCTAGGCTCTCCGGCCCAATAATCACATAAGCCTTCTGGACTATAATAACTTGTCTAACCAGCCTATAAATCATATTCACATTTAAAACTAGGGATCGGTCTTGGGGTGTTACATCCCCCTCCCCTTATTTATGCACTGTCCTCAATGCAATATAGACACACATTTACCACCAAAAGTTCAAAAACCTTAAAAAAGATGTGGGTATTTTGCTCGCATAGCATCCTCGTTCTCCCAAGTTGCATCCTCAGGACCGTACTAGGTCCATTGAACCTTTACTAGATCTATGGATTGATTCTAGATCTGCTTGATCTTCCGGTCTAATATGCACACCTGATGCACCTAAAAAGCACCTTCTTGCTCCACTTGAATCACATTTCGATCAATAACATGATTAACATCAGGTACATACTTTTTGAGCAATGATACATGTAATACATTATGAATAGACATTGATGTAGGTAATGCAAGAACGAATTCTATAGGCCCAATCATCTCCAGGATTTCAAATGGCCCACAATAACGAGCTGCCAATTTTGAACTATTTCCCAACTTCAGGGAACTTCTGTTGGATTTTACTTTCAAGAATACATGGTCACCCACTTTAAATTTGTTGGATTACTGAGAGGGGGGGTGAATAAGTAATAACGTAATTATAATCCTTTTTCTTCAAATGTTATATCAATGTAGAATTATTATCCAATAATGAGCAGTAATAAATAAACAATCACCCACATACACAGTACACCAGTGTTTTACGTGGAAACCCAAATCGAGAGAAAACCACGAAATGTTTTTTCTTATATGTTTTGAAGAATTATATTCATTGGAAGCACCGACTTCCTTTGTTTTCTAGCTACAACTGGAAGGAGGCTCCAACCCCCTAGTTTCTCAAGTTACAACATGAGGAAAGCTCCAACTCCCCAAATCTCTGGCTAAAACCAGAAGGAGGCTACAACCCCCAATGTTCTACGACTACAACCACCTGTCCTTGCCCCGTCTTGCCACCCTGAAGTAGAAGTAGAATGATGGAACCACTGTCACACTATCACTGTGAGATATATCGCTGTAAAACTATACCAATAAATCTAAACCATGCATCAACCATGCATCAACCTGTAATCAACCTGTACCATAAACAAGTGCATCAACCATGCACCAACCTGTAATCAAACTGTACCATAAACAAGTGCATCAACCATGCACCAGCCTGTAGCATAAACAAGTGCATCCAACCATGTACCAAGTATGTTCCAATCACGTGTAAACTACTCATCAACTATTAATCATCAATATGTACCAGCATCATCAACTATACACTTCATGTATGTGTCAACTCATCAACTACTTGTCTCAACCATGTACTCAACATGTGCCACAACCAAAAGCCCTAATCAATTTTATCAT
>SNQJ01S0083205.1:34952-47332 GCA_010110895.2 Picea sitchensis
TCATCCATATTTACTTCTTATGAACCATGAAAAAACAATAATGAGTCATATTTACATCAAACACTATTGGGTCCATTACCCAAACCTTTGTGCTACGGGTCTTTCTTCAAGGGTTGACATCAATGACAACCAACCTTAATCAAGAAAATTCCCTATGAGTTCTGCCCTTATCATCATAGATTTTCTTCTCGTCTTGATAAATCTTTAAATTCTGTTTTATTTTTGACATTTTCTCTTCAATTTCCCTAAGTAAATATGGCCCAACCACTGCTCTATGTGCTGGGTTGTCCCAACTTACAGGTGTGTTGCATCTTCTGCCATAAAGTGTCTCAAATGGGATCATCTTTAGAGATGCTTGGTACCCATTGTTATAAGCAAACTCTACGAAGTGTAGGTATTCTTCCCATTTTTATGGTTTACCCATCACATACATCCTCAACATATCCTCAATCACTTGATTCACCCTCTCTGTTTGTCCATTATATTCTCGATGATAAGATGTGCTAAAATTCAAATTTGTTCCAAATCCTTTAAATAATCCTTTCCAGAAATTTGATGTAAATTTTGGATCTCTGTCAGACACAATTGTCTTTGGTATACCATGCAGTCGAGCAATTTCTCTCATATAAATATCAACAATGTTGGTTTCCTTGTGAGTGAGCTTTACTGGAATAAAATGGGCAACTTTGGTAAGCTTATCCACCACTACCATGATATAATCGTGCTGTTTGTTTGTTCTGGGTAGTTTGGTGATGAAATGCATTGTTACAACTTCCCATTTCCACTCAGGAATGGGTAATGGCTGTAGCAAACCAGCTGGGTGTCTATGCTCAGCCTTGACCTTTTGACACTCCAAACATTTGGCAATACAACCAACAACTTCCTTCTTCATGCCTGGCTAATAATATTGGCTCTTGACAACTGCAATAGTTTTCTAATACCCTGGGTGCCCAACATAAGGTACATTATGCATTTCTCTGAATATCGGATTTTTCAATTCCTGGGAACTTGGTACATAAATTCTGCCTCTATAAATGATAATTTCATCATTTCCCAGCTTGTAGTCTTCAATTTTTTGCTGCAAAATACCTTGTTGTAACTTTGTTATTATTTCCATGTATTACAAATATGATTTTGTAGCCTCTAAGATTCTATCTTTCAAATCTAATTGGTACACACTAATGGTTGTAGCATGCAACTCATGCACTCTTCTGTTGAGTGCATCAACGACCTTGTTCTCTTTCCCTTTGATATGCTTTATACCAAAGTCATATTCACTGAGAAATTCTAACCACCTTCTTTGTCTGGAATTTAGAGTTGGTTTTTCAAATAAATATTTCAGACCGTGATGGTCTGTCCTCAACTCGAACCTTTTCCCCATGAGGTAGTGCCTCCACATCTTCAAGGCATGCACTATGGATGGCAACCCCAAATCATCAGTAGCATAGTGCCTTTCATGCTCCTTTAACTTCCTTGATTCATATCATACTATTGGACATATTGTCATTGATATGTTGTCATTGATGTCAACAGTCGATGTCATTGTGATGTGATGATAAGTTGTTGTGATGAATTGTCATTGTTGAGTTATCATTAATGAAATTGTCATTGATGTCAACAGTATAATAGTTAGCAGAGAATGTCAAACAATATGCAAAGAATGAAAATGTCAGACAATATGTAGAGATTAAAGCTCAGAAGGAAAAGCGTATTGCAGAAACACAATTAGATCAAGTCATGACCGTTGGATTCGCAAGCGCCAGATCAAGGGAAGGGATTGATTGTGGTCTGCGAAGGGAGAATTAAACAATGCGTTATTTCCAATCCCGCAATTAGTCTAGACCGTTAGATCTCATTGATTCAAATATCGATGACTGTGGTTGAGCCACTAACAATCGCACAACTTCAAATTGAGGAGTTTGGACGATGGACTAAACCACACGCAAGTTACGGTTCCACAATCCACATCAACCATTGGATCAAGTTGAGTGAAAGGACAGAGTAAGTCATGAACCATAGATCATGGAAGTGACATACGCATGGTAATCCCGACTTTGACCACTTTGGGTAAAATCGACTGAAGTGTGCATGAAGGAATTTTAGCTGAAGTTCCGAAGTAAACACGAGCCATCCGATCATAGGTAACTTTTTGGGAAAAAGAAGAGTCGTTGGATTTAAACCAAGGTAAAGAAACATCGCAGAAAGATCGATCCATCGATCTAAGATCATGATCAATGAAAAAAATTCATTTCAGGTTAAAAGTTGTGAGGAGGTTACACTTTAGGTAAAACTAGAAGTAAGAAAGGCCGAAGTCCCGAAGTGGACATGAGTTGTCCGATCTGAGGAATGATTCGGATAATATATCGACCATTGGATTGAGTAAAGTGGAAGGATAGGATAAGAAAAGATGAAGGCCGGAGCCCTGAAGTCCTGAAGTAAATGAGGACCATCAGATCCAGACAATACATGATGATCGTTGGATCAGAATAGTGGTCAACTTCGACGCTGACCACTTAAGAAGAAAAGACTTGATAATAAGTAAGATTACCTGAAGGACGAAGTCCCTAAGTGGACATGAGTCGTTCGATCTGAGGAACACTTCAGGAAGTATCTCACCCATTGGATCAAGTTTAGTGGAAGGACAGGGTAAGCCACAAATTTTTTCGAAGTAGACACAAGTCGTCTGATCTAACGAACACTTCGAGAAATATCCCAACCGTTGGATCAAGAAAAGTAGAAGGATAGGATAAGAAAGGCAAAACGTTTGAGATCTCCAAATTCCCGATAGCCGTTGGATTGAGTTAATCTTTTTTGGTTTAAATGAGGACCATCAGATCTGGACAATACATGATGGTCGTTGGATCAGAATAATGGTCAACTTTGACGTTGACGACTTCGACAAAAAAGGATTCAGAACATATGATTTCACCCAAAGGCCTAAGTCCCGAAGTCACTCTCAGTCGTCGATCTGAGATACATTTCAGGATTTAGGACAACCATTAGATCCAAGAGAAGAACATGTGCCACATGAGGAGATCTATGTTAGTAAGGACACATGGCGTAATCAGATGAAGACAAGTGTCAAAGTGCAATTGGAATTTCAGGTACCCGTGAGTCACGAATCTAAGTGACATGTGGTAGCCACTCAATCAGTGCCATGCCAACAAGTGACGTCAGCAATTATGTCACTTCGAGAGTTTGTACTTTGGGAGTTTCACTACCAGCAAACACCCGAAGTGCTGAAGGCCGAAGTTAACGCTAACCGTTGATCTAGTTCGGGAGTGTTATCGACTATTGACCAAGTATAGTGGAAGGATAGAATAAGCATAAATCATGAAGTGATGCTAACCATTGATCTACTTTGGAGAGCGTTCTCAAATGTTGAAGATTATGGACATGCGTCTTTTATCCGATAGATTTTTAAAGAGGGTGGAAGTTACGAAGGATGAAGTCTCGAAGTAACGACATTCATCCATCTCATCGTGCAATTAAAACGTGACCGTAGATCTTGACAAGTGATCAAGCACTTATTTAGCCTAGTGCCTGGTCACCACCTATGATCGTATGGAATAGATAAATAAGGGTAAATGAAGATGAAATTCTTAAATCAATGAGCCTGTGGTTTTGCGCATATGGTCATAATTAAATGGTTTGAAGGAAGCGCCTCATACAGATTCAATTTGACAAAGAGTTAACACTAGAACAATACAAAGAATTGATAAAAGATCAAATATGATCTGTTGGTGAACTGAGAACACAACAAAAGAATGAGTATGATATAATGAGTCGATCCATGTCTGTGATCAACTCATGAAGACAAAAGAACCGACACACAGTCATCATTAAAAGAGAGTTAATTCATGAGCATTATGAATAAAGGATAAAAGGAAAAATGATATTAATTAAAGATTAATATTATCATTTAAATGAGAAGGTACAATGGTTCAAATATCAAAAGACACAATGATTCCAATTCACACCAATTGGAAGACTATATAAACAAGAAAGAATGGTGAGAAGAGGAGTAGTTAAATTTGTTGAAGTATATATATTTATTTATAATGGATTAAATGAAGGTTCATTCTATCAGGTTGGTACTTGTTTATAAGCTAGGTCTTGTATGAGGATTGGATTCCTCACATCTCAATTGGATCTGCGATCAACAAGTTGGGACTTGTTATGAGGGTTGAATTCCTCATTTCTCAGTTGGATTTGAGAACTACAAGCTGGGTCTTGTAACATAGAGACAGGTCTCTCATAATTGTTTGAAGATGAAGATATTCAAAGATTTATCTTATGTATTCATTCAAGTTAAATAAATAAATAAAGTATTTATTCTTTTATATATATTGGTTGAGAAAATAAAATAAATATATGTTGTTCAGTTAATTTATGAAAAGTGGAAAATTGTCCAAAGTTTTGTGACATTTATTCACTCCCCCCCTCTCAGTGTCAAATATCCATTTCAACAATTGGTATCAGAGTGGGTGCCTTCAACACAGTTTAAACACTGAAGGTAGATGCAGAAGAAATGGGTGGACAAATTGTTATCTTCACAAATGAAGCTCCCTTATTATATGTAACAAATTATTCATGATGGAGGGAAAATATGAAAAGATATCTGAAGTCAAGAGAATTTGGAGTTTGGGATTTGGTAGTAAGTAAGCCCTGACACTTAACTACTTCAAAGAGAAAAACCAAAACTGCAAAGGAGGCAAGGAGAAACAATTCAATAGCCTTAAAAGCAATCCAGGATGGATTGTCAGACTAAGTCAAAGAAAATATGAGGCACTACAAATCTGCTAAAGAATTATGGCTCCAACTAGAAAATTGTTACCAGAATGAAGCAGATGAAGAAGAGAAATACTATCAATGTGAGAAACAAGACTCAGATAAAGAGGATTCCTGTCAGAATAAAGAGCACAACTCATGAGAAGAGAATTCTTATCAAGATAAGGAACAAGATAAAGAAAAAGAAAATTCCAATCAGATTGAAGAACATAATACAGAGAAAGAGATTTCTAGTAAGAATGAAATGTAGGATTTGATGCAAACTCGAGTCAACAATGAAGAAGACAACCTCATCAAGGAATTGAGGCATACCTCAGTAATCACTAAAGAAAAATTATATAATATTAAAACTGATGTTGCAATTTCAATAGGAGAGATTCGTTTGGCACCAGGAAATTACATGCATATTAAAGTTCCTATGGAGGCTTTTGACAATCTTGAGTACACAAATTATGTGCACTCTAGAAGATTTGGAGAAACTTCAAGAGAAAGATATGATGCTACTTCAACAGTTAGATCAATCTAACCATGAAGAGCATGAGCAAAATATTCAGTTAGAAAACAAAGAAGAAGAGATCACAAGATTGAAAATCGAAGTTACTAATCTAATAGAAGAGATGGAAGAATCAAAGACACATGACAATAAAAGAAAAGAAGCACTAAAAGAATAAGAAGAATTAGTTAACAGTCTAAACACTCAACTTGAGGAAATTAAAGAAAGTGAAGAAGACCTAAAAATCCAATTAACAAGGAAAGAAACTTCTTACCACATGTTGGAATTGGAAATCATCGATTTCAAAAAGATAAATAAAAGTACTACTGCAGATCTAATGACTTAGATTGAAGAAGCTAAGAAAAAGGAAGAAGCCCAGAAGATCCAAATAACTAAAAAGGAAGAATCATGCCAAATATTTGAATTAGAAGCCATGAACCTCAAAAGAATTCAACTAGAATATGAGGAAGAAATCAAAATATTGAAAACTAAAGTTTTTGATCTAACAAAAGATATGGAAGAATTGAAGACATATGGCAAAACTATTAAATGCAAAGAAGTCTTGGATGAGACAAAAGAAACAATCATCAATCTAAAGACTCATCTTGAACATGCTAAAGAATGGAAGAATCCTTGAAGATTCAGTTGACTAAAAATGAAGGATTATGTCAAATATTAAAGTTAGAAATAGTCAATCTCAAACAGATGAATGAAAAGACAAACACGATTGTCAATTTCCAGAATATCTCAGCTATCTTAGATAAGATTTGGAAGATCCAAAGATCAGCTGATGACAAAACTGGACTTGGATACAATAAGAAAGAAGACAATAACAAATGGAGCACCATTTACAAACATGAGAAATGATCATCCATCTTAAAAGGAAAAGGTGCAAGTACAAAGCAATTACAAGTCATGAACTTTGTTAAGGAAGGAAGCTATAGAAGTAAAAAGGAAGAAGACAATCAAATGACAGATCTTTCAAGCCAAAATAAAATCAAGAATGGAAACACCTTCAATGGTTATTGCTTTTCTTGTCATAGCTTTGGCCATAAAGAAATGGACTACAAGAAACTAGAGAAAGGATATACAAGAAAATCCAAAAACTCAATTAGATGTTGGAGATGCATTTTTTTTGGGAACATAACAAAAATTTGTCATACAATGAGATGTTACAACTGTGATAGGTTTGGGCACAAATCCCAAAACTGCAAGAATACAAAAAGTCAATATTTGAATAAGTCATTCAAGTCAGTGAAAAAACCTAATAAAAGTTGGAAGAAGAAAGGAGATGACAAATCTCCAAAAACACAATTAGAAAGAGAAGATCCAAAAAGAAAAATATCTCATAGAAAGATATGGAGAATTAAATCTGAAGGAGAAAGCAAGAAATATAATATTACACCTAAAAATGAAGAAATTAATAATAAGAACATGATGGGTGAAGGTCCTAATAAAGAATGTGAAATTCAATATGAAATAAATCAAGCCCAAGAAAATGAAGTGCCTATAGAAGAATATGGGACAATATCAAATTATGATGAAGTCATAATTTGTTATTCAAAGAAAGAAAATACAAAAAGAAGTTTAAATTGGGTTCTACAAAATCAAAGGATTATGCCAAGAGTTTTTAAAATTATCAGGAGAAGAGACCTTGTCAGGAAGAGCTACCCTTTTAGAAACAAATGGGGAGAGTAGTCAGAGGCAGAGAGAGCATATTGACGGCAGGAGTCATTCAATTATGGAAGGAAGAGTATGAATATAGGGGGAGTTACCCAAGCTCATATTTTGTTCAACAAAATGCAGACAAACAGAGGTTGATCATAAGGGGAGAAACCATTTTCCATTGATGTCAAAGGGGGAGAGTAACTTCATAGAGAAAAGCATCATCACAGGGGGAGTTTGTGTATGAAGTTAGTGTGTTTCCCTCAATGAAAAAGGGGGATATTTTTGGACATATTGTCATTGATGTCAACAGTCTATGTCATTGTGATGTGATGATAAGTTGTTGTGATGAATTTTCATTGTTGAATTATCATTGATGAAATTGTCATTAATGTCAATAGTATAACAATTAGCAGAGAATGTCAAATAGTATGCAGAGAATGAAAATGTCAGACAATATGCAGAGATCAAAGCTAAGAAGGAAAAACGCATTGCAGAAACACAACCAGATCAAGTCGTGACTGTTGGATTCGCAAGCGCTAGATCAAGGGCATGGATTGATTGCGGAGTGCGAAGGGAGAATTAAACAACACGTTATTTCCAATCCTGCAATTAGTCTAGACCGTCAGATCTCATCGATTCAAATATCGATGACTATGGTTGATCCACCAACAATCGCACAACTTCAAATTGCGAAGTTTGGGCGACGGACTAAACCACACGCAAGTTATAGTTCCACAATCTACATCGACCGTTCGATCAAGTTGAGTGGAAGGACAGAGTAAGTCATGAACCATAGATCATGGAAGTGACATACGCATGGTCAACCCGGCTTTGACCACTTTGGGTAAAATCGACCGAAGTGTGCATGAAGGAATTTTAGTCGAAGTTCCGAAGTAAACGTGAGCCATCCGATCGTAGGTAAATTTTTGGGAAAAATAAGAGCCGTTGGATTTAAACCAAGGCAAAGCAACACCGCATAAATATTGAGCCATCGATCTAAGATCACGATCAACAAATAACATTAATTTTGGGTTAAAAGTTGTGAAGAGGTTACACTTCGGGTAAAACGAGAAGTAAGAAAGGCTGAAGTCCCGAAGTGGACATGAGTCGTACGATCTGAGGAACACTTTGGATAATATACTGACCATTGGATCGAGTAAAGTGGAAGGATAAGATAAGAAAAGATGAAGGCCAGAGCCTCAAAGTCTCGAAGTAAATGAGGACCATCAGATTTGGACAATACATGATGATCGTTGGATCAGAATAGTGGTCAACTTCGACGCTGACCACTTCAGAAGAAAATATTTGAGAATAAGTAAGATTACCCAAAGGACGAAGTCCCGAAGTGGACATGAGTCGTCCGATTTGAGGAACACTTTAGGAAGTATCCTGACCATTGGATCAAGTTTAGTGGAAGGACAGGGTAAGACACAAAGTGTCCCAAAGTAGACGCAAGCTGCCTGATCTAAGGAACACTTCGGGAAATATCCTGACTGTTGGATCAAGGAAAGTAGAAGGATAGGATAAGCAGGGTAAAATGCTTGAGATCCTAAATACCCTAATTCCCGATAGTCGTTGGATTGAGTTAATAATTTTTGGGTTAAATGAGGACCATAAGATCTGGACAATACATGATGGTCACTGGATCAGAATAATGGTCAACTTTGACGCTAACCACTTCGATGAAAAAGGATTCAGAACGTATGAGTTCACCCGAAGGATGAAGTTTCGAATTCGCTCTCAGTCATTGAACTGAGATACATTTTGGGAGTTAGGACAACCGTTAGATCCAGGAGAAGAACATGAGCCACATGAGGAGATCTACATCAACAAGGACATGTGGCATAATCATATGAAGACAAGTGTCAAAGTGAAATTGGCATTTCAGGTATGTGTGAGTCACGAATCTAAGTGAGATGTGGCAGCTACTCATTCAGTTCCATGTCAACAAGTGACATCAACAGTTACGTCACTCCGAGAGTTTGTACTTGGTGAGTTTCACCACCAACAAACACCCAAAGTGCCAAAGGTCGAAGCTAACACTAACTGTTGATCTAATTAGGGAGCATTATCGACCGTTGATCAAGTATAGTGGAAGGATAGAATAAGCATAAACCATGAAATGATGCTAACCGTTGATCTACTTCGGAGAGCGTTCTCAAACATTGAAGATTATGGACACGTGCCTTTTATCTGGGAGATTTTTAAAGAGGATGGAAGTTGCGAAGGACGAAGTCCCAAAGTAACGACAGTCATCCATCTCATTGTGCGATTAAAACGTGACCGTAGATCTTAACAAGTGATCAAGCACTTATTTAGCCTAGTTCCTGGTCACCACCTGTGGTCGTATGGAATAGAGAAATAAGGGTAAATGAAGAGGCAACTCTTAAATCAATGATCCCGTGGTTTTGCGCATATGGTCATATGTAAATGGTTTGAAGGAAGCGTGTCATAGAGATTCAATTCGACAGAGAGTTAACACTAGAACAATACAGAGAATTGATAAAATATCAAATATGATCTATTGGCGAACCAAGAACACAACAGAAGCATGAGTATGATATAATGAGTCGATCCATGTCTGTGATCAACTCATGAAGACAAAAGAACCGACACACAATCATGATTAAAAGAGAGTTAATTCATGAGCATTATGAATAAATGATAAAAGGAAAAATGATATTAATTAAAGATTAATATTATCATTTAAATGAAAAGGTACAATGGTTCAAATATCAAAAGACACAATGATTCAAATTCACACCAGT
The DNA here is from genome assembly GCA_010110895.2 of Picea sitchensis. Classification (NCBI taxonomy): domain Eukaryota; kingdom Viridiplantae; phylum Streptophyta; class Pinopsida; order Pinales; family Pinaceae; genus Picea; species Picea sitchensis. Next base: position 44,673 of record SNQJ01S0083205.1, read on the forward strand.
TGGAAGATTATATAAACAAAAAATAATGGTGAGAAGAGGAGTAGTTGAATTTGTTGAAGTATATATATTTATATATAATGGATTGAATGAAGAACATTATATCAGGTTGGTGCCTGTTTACAAGCTAGGTCTTATATGCGAATTGGATTCCTCACATCTCAGTTGGATCTGAGATAACCAAGCTAGGACTTGTTATGAGGGTTGGATTCCTCATTTCTCAGTTGGATCTGAGAATTACAAGTTGGGTCTTGTAACAAAGAGCTAGGTCTCTCATAATTGTTTGAAGATGAATATATTCAAAGATTGATCTTATGTATTCATTCAATTTAAATAAATAAATAAAGTATTTATTCTTTTATATATGTTGGTTGATAAAATGAAATAAATATATGTTGTTCAGTTAATTTATGAAAAATGGAAAATTGTCCAAAGTTTTGTGACATTGATTCACCCCCCCTCTCAGTGTCAAGTATCCATTTCAACACATACAACATACCCATTTTGATTGAGGACTCCACCAAGTCCTTCTTTACATGCATTAATGCATACAATGAAGTCTTCATCTGGATCAACAATCCTTAGTATTGGAGCACTTGTTAATAATTACTTCATGTGTTGGAAACTCTTTTCACACTCCAATGTCCACTGAAACTTCACTCCCTTCTTTTGCAAGGAAGTGATCGAGTGTGCAATATTTGAGAATCCCTCAATAAATCTTCTCCATTCATTAAACACATGAAGACAATTGGTGCATTTGATAACCCAAATGGCACCACTTTGAACTCATAATTCCCACACCTTTCTCTGAAAGCAGTCTTGCTGATGTGTTCTTCTTTAATTCTTACCTGATGATAACTTGACCTGAGATCAATCTTGGAGAATATTTTTGCATTTTTCAACTGATCAAATAGGTCATTGATCCTTGGAAAATGATACTTATTCTTTATAGTTACCTTGTTCAACTGCCTGAAGTCAATACAAAGTCTCAAGGTTCCATCCTTCTTCTTCAAAAATAATACTGGAGCACCCCAAGGTGACACACTTGGGTGTATATACCCCTTCTTGATAATCTCTTCAAGTTGCATTTTCAATTCCTTTAATTATGGTGTACTAATCTTGTAGAGGGTCTTGTATACTGGAGTTGTTCTAGGCCTCAGATTGATGGACAAATCTATGTCTCTTTTAGGGGTAATCCTGGTATTTCTTTAAATACATCCTCAAACTCTTTTAGGACTACATAATCGTCAATATTTGACACCCTATGTTTAGGTGTCTCTTCCATATGATCTACAAATATATGAAACCCTTTCCTGTAACTTTTCTTCAGCTGCAATACTGATATTTCTCTGACAATTATTGCCCTGGGAATTCTCTGTACTGTCCTAAGGTTCCCTTCTCTATCCCAACAAGTGAATGCTTTATTAAAACAATCTAGGATAGCATGGTGTTGGTCCAACCAATCCATACCAATTAGAAAGTCATAGGAACCTAAGGCAAGATGTTCAAATCTGCCCTGGTGCTCAATCCATTCATGTCCATTGGACATGACTTAACCATCTCATTCACTTTTCTCTTGGCTACATTAGCCAGCTGCACCAACCAAGATTTTCCATGTTTTCTTCTTGGCAAATGAAATCTTTCCACGATCTTAGGATCTATATAACTATGACTAGCTCTTGAATCAATTAAAATAACAATGGTTTGGCTGTTGAGCTTACCTTCCACTTCAATCATATGTGACTGAAACTCTGCTTGCTTGTTGTCCAGGGATGCATAGATACTAGGTAAACTTCTTCCCATGTCCTCCACTATTTCATCTTGCTATCCATTGTGAACAATCCTCATCTTTTCACTTTTGTGGGGGCAATATTTATACATATGATCTCCCTTACAACCCCAACATTGAATATGTGGCTGCCTTGGCCTTTCCCCCCACTGTCTTAATCATTCCGGGTTCTCTAGAAGCTGGCTATCCTTGAGGATTATTTATGAAGAATGGTGGCTTAGTCCCCTTCTTCCTCCATTCCATCTTATATTTCTTCTTGTCTTCCCAAGATTTTTGGAAAGTTAGCTTTCCTTTATGCTGATCATATATGAATTTAGCTCGGCTTATGGTCTCCTCCAATGTTTTGAGATCATCATATTGTATCTTGTCACTAATGAATGATGGAAACCCACTCAAATACCTCTGAATCTTAACTGTCTCATCCTTGATGAAAGAAACATAATTTAGCAGTTCTAAAAACATCTTTCATATTCATCTATGGTCATACTCCCAAGCTTGATTTCAAAGAACTCCTTCATTTTCTTGTCATAGTATCTCTTAGTCAAGTATTTCTTTTGAAAATACTTCTTGAATTCCTTCTAAGTAACTGTTGGATTACTGAGAGGGGGGGTGAATCAATAATAGCGTAATTATAATCCTTTTTCCTCAAATGCTATATCAATGTAGAATTATTATCCAATAATGAGAAGTAAGAAATAAACAATCACACACATACATAGTACACCAGTGTTTTACGTGGAAACCCAAATCGAGAGAAAGCCATGGAATGCTTTTTCTTATATGTCTTGAAGAATTACATTCATTGGAAGCACCAACTTCCTTTGTTTTCCAGCTGCAACTAGAAGGAGGCTCCAACCCCCTAGTTTCTCAGGCT
>SNQJ01S0083206.1:0-27907 GCA_010110895.2 Picea sitchensis
AAGGTCCTCCAAGAAGAAAGTGATCCTGGTCTTCCAAGGGGACCATTTGCTAGCTCCGTATAGCCTATTCTCTGCTTGCATCTGGGACACGAACATGGTTGTCCACTAAAACTCACACTGAAGCTCACACTGATGTAAAAACTGCAAAAGAACTCAACCTCACCAATTGACACACAAGTGGAAGTAAGTCTGTCCAAACGTGTCCACAAAACAGTCCTCCAACTGTCCAACAAATCTGCTCACAAGCTGTTCACTAACTCTGCCAACAAGCTGTCCAAAATATGCCAACAAGCTGTCACAAAACTGCCCACAAGATGCTCTAGAAATCAACAAATCTTCGCCAACAAGACTCTGATACCATGAAGAAAACTGAGGTACTCTGAGGCTGCCAACTAAGGTCTGTCTTTGACCTTGAGATTGGCTCTAAATGTCAATCTTCAAAACTGTCCTTTGCTGTTTTTAGGACAGCAAACAATTTAGTAACTTTTTGCCCATAATTTTTGTAGGTTAAGTGTTCTTTGAGGTGCCCTTGCAAGTGTTTTCAAACCGGTGGTTAGCACATGCAATATATCTCAAAACAAGTTACACTTCCTCTAGATCTTAACAACACAAGTAAGCTGATCTACACTCTAAGAATGCATGAAATGAACGCAGGTATTTTTGGTCAACATGACCCTGGATAAAACCCCCCGGGGAAAACCAGTTTGGAATGGAAGTATATATAAATGGTTTCTAAAGCATGAGATACAACAAGAAATACAGTATGATGGTACCTGTATACAAAGAAAGCTCCTCTCGAGACTTGCCAAAGGAACCAGGAAGAAATGCGTCCATGACTAGTGCGCCTCTTTTTCTTGTTGCCAAATCCATTGAAGTGAAGCACCCTTGACCCTGGATGTTCTGAAGAAGAATCCCTTGCACACAAATATGCTCTTGTGTGCTACCTCTCCATTGAAACAAACAGATTTGACATCCTCCAAGTGTAGCTCCTCCCTGCTAGGCGTGTACCCTCCTCCTATAGTGCGCCCTCCTCCAAGCAAGTGTGATCACCACTAAATAATAGGGTCCCTAGCTCCCATAGCTCTTCCATGAATAGAAGCACCCAAGCTTCGCTCTTCCAATGCTGCCAACCTCATCCTCATGCTCCTCCTCAGACTCTCCAAGTGAAGATAAGAGTGAACGAGCCTCCTTAGGCCTCTTGTGCCCTCCGTGAGCAAATCATAAGGAAACCTAAAAGTGATTGGCTAGGATCATCCCAAGCCATCCCTAATCAATGGTTGAGATTATCCCACAATAATCTCAACTCAAAACCCACTTTGGGTTAAGTTCCCTTAGTTTACTTTATGTACCCCAATTCACCCATAAAGTGAATTAATAGTCACTTTAAAATGACTTAAATGACCAAATTTCACTTTTGACTTAAATCTCCTAAGTCAAAGTGAAATTAGACATAAAGTACAAAGTACAAGTGTACCAACATCTCCCTCTTGTGGTTAGAGGCTCCAAACCACAAGGGAACCAGTTCTCGAGGTACACCAAAACTAAATAGTACCTTTGCAACCATGCTTCCCCAAGTTGAAGTTAATAAGGGGCACTAAAAATGAAATGCATAGCCCACAAACACTCTACCTTGGTTGGCATGGTTGTTTATTTAGTTATTTAATTTAAGGGTCCCTTATTCTTTTGTGAGAAGCGTTTCATTGCTCTCAGGATCCTAGGGCGAGCTTCTATTTTCGAGCAAATGTTTTCAAAATAAAAAAGGATCCTTTGTAGCAACCAAGATCACAAGAAGTAACACCATGCACAAGTACACTAGAAGTATCTTGGGAAACCCTTCTCAACAAAGGAAGAAAACCCAACCAATCCTTTGCTATATTCTTCACAAGAAAGACCTCCACCACCATAAAGAACTAGCAAACAAAAGGGTGCTTCACAAACCCTAGAAGAGTAGCGCCCAAGAGAGGTGCACACTTTTCCCAAGAATAAGTGTTTTCTGAAATTTCCAAACTCACACTTGTGATATGATTCCTCAATGGGGAATTTACCTTTATTTATATTAGACTGAACCTATCAAAAGTAGGGCTTATTGGCACAACAGGGCCAACATCAATAACTTACAATATAATTAATAATTACTATATTAATTATCTTTTACATTAATTATCTTTCACTTTATGGTGGGGCCGACTTGTACCCTTTACATCACAAATAGGGTTACAGGTAAGTTTGACACTTGAAAAATATAGCAAGGGATCTCATACATCCACTAGTGCTCAGCCACTAGGGGGACATCCATCTATGCTCAACCACAGGGATGTCCACATTTCTATGTCACTGCATCTCACAGGAGAACCACACTCACTAGTGCTCAGCCACTAGGATCACGTTAACCTGTGCTCAGCCACAGGCACGTCCAACTCAACAGATCTTCTTTCTCACTGCGTTACAGAGGAGGATCATTTGGAGAATCACATCATCTCAACTCTCTGCACAGAGGAGGCTAATACATTGTTTCATCTCTGTCTCAGAATGATACACCCAACTCATGGGCTTCACCACATATTCACCTGTGCTTAGCCATAGGCACGTCCAACTCATCAGATCTTCTTTCTCATTGCGTTACAGAGGAGAATCATCTGGAGTATTATCTCAACTCTTTGCACAGAGGAGGCCAACACAACGTTCCAGTTCTGTCTCAGATAGGAACCACACACCCATCTCATGGGCACACCCAACTCATGGGCTCTCTCTCTGGTCGATTCACTCAGTCTTTGTTTTGGAGGATGTCTCACGCAGTTGGAATCATCAACACTCCCTCTCAGCTAGGGAGGCATTCTCCACCAGGCCAAGTCTCTCACGAAAGTACTCGAACTTTGTCTTGGCAAGCAATTTGGTGAAGATATCTGCGATCTGCTCATGGGTAGGAAGGTACTGCACATGTACTGTCTTCCTCTGCACCATGTCTCTGATATAGTGATATTTTATCTCGATGTGTTTCGATCTATCATGAAATACAGGGTTCTCAGAGAGCTTCACACATCTTTGGTTATCACAATGAATAGTAGTAGGATCCATCTCATGATCGAATAAATCAGTTAGAAGTTTGTGAAGCCACACTGCTTCGCGGACTGCCACACTCACTGCAATGTATTTTGCCTCTGCGGTACTCAATGCCATAGAGCTCTGTTTCCTGCTACACCAGGAAACCATGATAGACCCTAAAGTAAAGCAACAGTCGGAGGTGCTCTTCCGGTCCACAACGCTCCCTGCCCAATCTGCATCGACATATCCTTGCATGCTCAAGTCTACACTGGAGGCATATCTTAGGCCATAACCAATTGTGCCTCGTAGGTATCTCAATACATGTTTTGCTGCTATCCAGTGAGTCTGTCTTGGTTGGCTCATGAATTGGCTAAGCACATTCACTGCATAGCATATATCCGGTCTGGTGTTAACCAGATACGTCAGTGATCCAATCAACTGTCTATACAAGTGTGGATGAATCTCTCCTGAATCAACATCACTCATCTTCTTCAAATCCATTACCATTGGTGTAGGCATGAATTTGCATTCTGTCATATCGGATTTTTTCAATATCTCCACAATATATTTTCCTTGACTCAGGAAAATCTCATTTGTCCTCTGCCATACTTCTAGTCCCAAGAAGTAATGCATCAACCCCAAATCCTTCATCTCAAATTTAGCGGTCAATGCTTGTTTGCATTCAACAATGAGTCTCTTTGAACCGATGAGGAAAAGGTCGTCCACATATAAGACCAAGATCAAGCACTCATTGCCATCAATGTGATAATATAGGTTTGGATCATCAACACTCTTGCTGAAGCCCAAACTCATAAGGAATCCATCCATTTTCTCGTACCAAGAACGTGGTGCTTGCTTTAGTCCATACAGGGCTTTCTTCAGCTTGCACACATGAGATTTTTCGTTGTGTATAACGAATCCTTCTGGCTGCTCGATATAAACTTCTTTCTCAATTCCACCATTGAGAAAGGCTGTCTTCACATCCATTTGATGTAGCTTCCAACCCATGGAAGCAACTAGTGCAATGATAGAACGAATGGAAGTGTATCGGGCTAATGGAGCAAATGTCTTATCATAGTCAACTCCCTCTACTTGCGAKAACCCTTTGGCTACAAATCTCACTATGTATTTCTCGATGCTTCCATCAACTGCATGCTTGATTTTATAAATCCATTTGGAAGTCACTACAAACTTTTCCTATGGTCTTGGAACAATATCCCATWCATCATTTTTCAATATAGACTGATATTCTTTTGTCATGGCATCTTGCCATACCTGTTCACCTGAAGCTTCTCCATGACAAGAAGTCTCAGAGTCAATGATGTGGTTCATGGCTGAAAGGTAGCTTGAGAATCTCTTTGGTCTCTTGCTCTCTCTGGTTATCCCTTGAGGGGCTTTATGTCCCTCTGCTTCCTGTAGAGTTTGTCGGGTCCAAGCAGGCCTTTTATGTCCATCTGTAATATCTCTGGGCATGTCAATTGCAGCAACTGGATCGGCTGGAACAACTAGATCAACAGGAGCAACTGGATCAACTGGAATATTGTCTGTCTCCCTCTGAACTGCTGAAGGGGGAGAATGCATTGTCTCACTATCAATTTCCATCTGGGATTCTCTGGATCTTTGGAAGGCTATCTCTTCTTCAAAAGTAACGCCTCTGCTTATTTCAATCTGTCTTTGACCAAGAATGTAGATTCGATATGCCTTTGAGGGTTCACTGTATCCTACAAATGTGCCCTTTCTCCCTAAAGGGTCTAGCTTGGATCTCTTCTCTTTGGGTACATGAAAATATACTAAACACCCAAATATTCTGAAGTGTCCTATCTCAGTCTTCACTCCGGTGAAGGCTTCTTCTGGAGTAATGTTCTTCAAGATCTGATGAGGACTCTTGTTTTGAACATACATTGCTGTCATGCATGCTTTTGCCCATAGAGTCATAGGTAGACTCTGAACATGTATCATCGCTTTGGTTGCCTCGATGATAGTTTTGTTTTTCCTCTTTGCAACCCCATTTTGCTGAGGGTTGTAAGGGATTGTAATCTCCCTATTGATTCCTGCATCAATACAAAAATTGCTGAAATATTTGGAGGTAATTCTCCTCCATTATCTGATCTTAGTACCCTGATCTTTCTTCCGGTCAGGTTTTCAACCTAAGCTTTGAATTCTTGAAATTTTGCAAGGACTCCATCCTTGTTTTTCAGGAAGTAAATCCAAGTTTTTCGAGAGTGATCATCTGTGAAGGGTACATAGTACAAGTACCCATTCAGAGATGCAATAGTCATTGGCCCACACACATCTGAATGAATCAAGTCCAAGATTTCCTTGGATCTATTGTCGCTGCTTAAGAAGGATCCCTTAACATTCTTTCTGCGAGCACAACCTTTGCAAATACCTTGATGCTGAATTTGTATCTTCGGAAGACCTGTTACCATCTTCCCTAGAGCTGGGAGAGCTCTATAATGAATGTGAGCAAGTCTTCTATGCCATAGCTCACTCAAGCTAATAGTGTCATGTAGTAGGGCCTGGACTGGTCTGATGGTTAATCTGTACAAGTTGTTCTCTCGAACACCAATTACCTGGGCATAATTTATATGTGAGTCTTTGTACCATGCAAGAACTCTTCCTTCTAAAAAGGTAACCTTGTAGCCTTTGTCTTCCAAGGCTGAAATGGAGACGAGGTTCCTCTTCATTCTAGGTACATATAGTACTTCTCTTAGTTGAAGTTGGATATCTGAATTTAGCTGGAAGGTAGAAGTTCCAACCCTTTCACATTATATCTGGCATCATCTCCAAGGACAACATGTAGATGTTTCTCTTTCTCAACAAAATTTGTTACGTGATCTGTAAAATCGGTCATGTGCTTGGAGGCACCACTATCAATTAACCATGTATTATCATTGGTAGGGACCATACCTGAGAGTGCTAAGATGTTGATGTCTTCATCTCCTTGAAGTCTTGGCTTCCAGGAACTGAGTTTGGTTGATATATCAAGCTTGTCTTCCATCATGATTYTGTTCATCATATWTTTAGATTCTTGACAAACCCTTGTCAACTGGGCTAGAAAACCTAATGGCTAGGCTAGGCTAGCACTTTTAGGTTTTGTTGGACTTATGACTGCCAACAATAAGCTTTTGAAAGATAAGAGAGTACTGGTGAACTTGAAGAGCTCCTTCAATGAGTTGTAGAAACCCTAATTATGAAATTTCTTCAGTAATTAGCGAAACGCTAGGGCCAAAAAGTCAAAATGCTCGAAAATGCAATCTGAAGCTTGTTGGAGGTGTGCTGGAGGAGGTCGTACACTCCTATACAATTTTTAGCCCCAACGTCCAAGTGGCAAGCGCTAAAATTCCTTAGAAAGGTAGGTCGTACGAAGTTTCTAGAAACCCTAGGAGGGTCGTACTGTTTTGCAGAAGAGTAAGGATGACTGAAATTTGCTTGTGCAATGGGTTCTTCAAGAGCTATGCTCTGATACCATGTTGATTTTTCAATAAGAAAGGCTTAAGCATGAAGTTCATTCCATTTTTAACATTTTACTTAAACGATAGACAATTTGTTGCAAGAACAAAGGTCACAAGAAGAAACACCATGCACAAGTACACAAGAAGTATCCTGGGAAACCCTTCTCAACAAGGGAAGAAAACCCAACCAATCCATTGCTATATTCTTCAAGAGAAAGACCTCCACCACCATAAAGAACTAGCACACAAAAGGGTGCTTCAGAAACCCTAGAAGACTAGCACCCAAGAGAGGTGTGCACTTTTCCCAAGAACAAGTGTTTGCTGAAATTTCCAAACTCACACTCGTGATATGATTTGGGGAATTTACCTTTATTTATATTAGACTGAACCTATCAAAAGTAGTGTCTATTGGCACAACATGGCCGACCTCGATAACTTACAATATAATTAATAATTACTATATTAATTATCTTTTACATTAATTATCTTTCACTTTATGGTGGGGCGACCTGTACCCTTTACATCACAAATAGGGTTACAGGTAAGTTCGAGTCTTGAACAATATAGCAAGGGATTTCATACACCCACTAATGCTCAACCACTAGGGGCACATCCATCTGTGCTTAGCCACATGGATGTCCACATTTCTATCTCACTGCGTCTCACAAGAGAACCACACTCACTAGTGCTCAACTACTAGGATCATGTTCACCTATGCTAAGCCACAGGCACGTCCAACTCAACAGATCTTCTTTCTCACTGTGTTACATAGGAGGATCATTTGGTGTATCACATCATCTCAACTCTCTGCATAGAGGAGGCTAATACATCGTTTCATCTCTGTCTCAGAATGATACACCCAACTCATGGGCTTCCCCACACGATCACTTGTGCTTAGCCACAGGCACGTCCAACTCAACAGATCTTCTTTCTCACTGCATTACACAGGAGAATCATCTGGAGTATCATCTCAACTCTCTGCACAGAGGAGGCTAACACAGCGTTCCAGTTCTGTCTCAGATAAGAACCACACACCCATCTCATGAGCACACCCAACTCACGGGCCCTCTCTCAGGTAGATTCACTCGGTCTGTGTTCTGGAGGATGTCTCATGCAACTGTAATCATCAACAACCTCGTGGTGAAAGACTTGCTGTCCTCTGTGATCCAAGCTAGGTGTGGTGGATATTGTTTCCATCAATCGGATTGTGATGTGTGGTGAATGAAGGGCTCTTCGTGCTGGGCTACCTCTTGGTACTCCACGTCTGCAACCTGAGGGCCTCGAGACATCATCTCCTTAGTTATCCCTAGAAATGGGGGATAACACACTTTAAGCCGGCTCTCCTTCGGCACAAGGGGGGTATCCCTAGTAGGTTTGCTAAAGTTAAGCGATGAGGCACAAGCTGATGTGAGAGTAGTTTTAGTAAATCAATGTTTTTGATATTTTTAGGATGTAAAAATGGCGAGGGGAGGAAATTGAGATTAGTGCCAAATGCAATAAGGGAAATGGTGTCAATGGAAATCTATGGGGGTTTATGGGGTCAAGAAGAAACACCACTTCAAAATCGCCAATTTTCTCTATGGAGTATAATGAGGAGAGTAGGGCCAATGACTCAATAGTCTCCTATCTAATCAAGATGAAAATGAAGACCAAGAACCTACAAAGAAGGGGTTCTAAAAGGAGCACCTTCAATAGAAAACTCAACTATAGCTTAGTAATATTAATTAATGCCCTTGTGAGGGTTCCTAGAGGATAGACAAAGCAATGAATTAAATACTTACCAAACTAACAATGGAAATAGGAGAGGAGTTACCCCAAAATGATTTCCTTCCAAGTGGTAGACTTTACCCTGCAATGGATTGATTTTGCTAGCTTTGTAGAAGACCTAAAAATACACAATCAATCTTTATGCACAAAATACAAATGAGGAAGGGCTACTCTTTATATAGTCTAGCTCAACTTCCTTTAGAATACAATAATAATATCTCAGGTGAAAACCCTAGATCTAGCCTAGGGAGGAGTAAATAATTATTTCCTCCAACTAATTATTCAAGAATACATAAAACAATGAAGTGGTCAAGGCCACATGTAGAAGTCTCCAACAAACATATGCACAAGAGAGTGGGATGTCCCCATCAAGGAAGGAAGAAGATAAGTCAAAGGTGCAATATCTAACCTCCAAAGGCCTTCAAGTGGATAGATCCACAACCAACTCCTCAAATTAGGCAATGAAAACATCCTAGAGCTCCTCCCAAGTGGATCTGTAGCTCTCCAAGGTAAAGTGTGCCAATGTGCAATGAATAGAAGCTCCCAAGAGTTGATGACCTTCAATAGGTGCACAAAACATGGCCCATGTTGCATCAAGAGCTAGGGCGCTCTCCACCATGGGAATATATCAATAATGATCTCCCCAAATCACCAAAATGCTTAGGAAAAAAAGTTGGGGCGTTCCTCAAATGAGTGGTCAAAGTATGACAAGAATTTTTTCGTGATAGATTGTGAAAGCACCATAACTACGTCAATGTTTGTTAGAATTTTTGTTATGACCATATTTTGGAAATCCTGTAGCCACTCTACATCAAATTGCAATGATTTGGCAGAAATATGGGCACTTTGTCAAAAGATAACTCTGCTCATGAGGCTAGGTCGCCTTTAAAATATTCAATGAACCCTTGATCTAGGGTTTGGAACCTCCTAGATCTTCTGTTATGAACATAAATATACATAAATAGATATTCATAACATAATAATTAATTAATTCTAGGGTCAACTTGGGTAGATACATTAGGTACTTTTATTTTCAACACAAGGAGAATTTTTTTAACATTTTCTTATAAGAAGAAGAAATTCACATTACATGACGCTACAATGAAGTCAATTTCAGAAGCTCCATCATCAGAAAACCTGAAGGACATATYAGAAGTGATCCTTCAAGATAACCAGAAGTCAATACAAAAGTTGCAAGATCGACAAGAAGAATGTGACAAAATGATCATTGAAAAAGACGAAGAGATTTCTCGCCTAAGAAATCATAATAAAAAACTACTTGCAAAAATCATCAAATCCAAGAAGCAGTGTTTTCAAAAGTTCGAACAAGAAAATCAAGGCCTCAAAGAGAAATTAACCGAAAAAGAGGAAGAAAGCTCCTGTCTAAGGAACCTTAATAAAAAATTACTAGAACAAATTAAAATCTTAAAGGATGAAATAAAAAAGAATCTAGAATCAAAAAATAAAGTTGGCATATCAGAAGATGAAGAAGAAAATTCACGCCTAAGGGTTCATAATCAAAATTTACTAACACAAATTAAAAAGTTGAAGCATGATAAGAAGACTTTACATGAAAATCTAGATTGCAAAACATCATTAGTCGATAAGGAAATGATGACAGACCCAATCAACCTTACAACTGAAAAAGAGGCAAATCCAACTGATGTAAAGATGTTTTCAAATGTCGAGGTACAAACAAGCCAGAACTATCAAGAAGACTCAATTCCAAAATTTAATCAACAAAAAGCTACAAGTATACGAAGTAAGGATTGAGTTGCAAGGATGCCTTATCAACATCCTAATCACAAAAATCGATACTTTAGCCAATCCTTGTATCAACAGAAACAAATGATCAGTATGTCGAAGAATATTACTTCCACTACAAGTGATGCTCAAAATAGAAGTTATCATGGGAGTCGAAATACATCAAGTTCTTTCCAAGAACCCGATAAACTCCCCATGCAGAAGATCGAATTAGGATGGGCAGACTCCTTTACAATGCGACAGTTCTGCTCAACACTTAGAAGATCCTATCATCTCAGGTCCTCAACGATTACTAACTCAATAATGAAGAAGCATGAAACAATAATTACAAGCTAGAGAAAGAGATAAGTCTTCCATAAAGTATGCTTTGAGGACAAAATATTTTTAAGGGGAAGGCAATGTTATGAACATAAATATACATAAATAGATATTCATAACATAATAATTAATTACTAAATAATAATTATTAATAATGAAAGGACATGTCTCAAAGGACACGACTATTGGTCAAGGGCACCCCCGCATGGGTATATAAACAAGCCCTCATTCTCATTTGTAATCATCTTCTATTTATATTTTATATATTATTCCTACATGGATTATTATGTTATATTCCAAGTATTTTGGATAATTCTTGTGTGAGCGAACTTTGTTCGTCTCATCTTCTTGTGGCATCTCCCAAGGTGAGATGTCATATCAACAAGCATGATAAAATGTGCAAAGTAACCTCCAAAGTGGATATCATCCTCAAATCAAGCAAGTGGATCCATGATACAAGGCATCAACAAGTGGAATGTCAATAACACTCAACCATCTCCATGTAATGAAGGGATGACCCCTTTAACCCAACAATATACCTAAACATGTGTGCATAATAATCCCCAAAATGGCACTTGTGGACCAATAAAGCATGAGTAGTGGATCCAAGTAAGAGTAAGTCACAATATGCCATGAACCTATATGCCAAGTCATTAAGGAGAAGGGTGACCTCATCAAAACATGCATGATGTGAAGATAAGTGTGCACGTGCCTCCAAATGTGTGGTCCTAGGAAGGGGAGCAAGTTGATGTCATGCTCCATGCTACAAGTAATCCATCCACATGTGAATATCATCCATAAGAGCTAAGGCGTTGGAGAATAGGAGCCCTAACCATGCCCATGTTAATCCATCCAAGTAATGAACCATGTGTAAGTGAGTGTATGCCCAATACTCTATGCCATGATGAAGCCAATGCAATCACCACTTAGCCCCAAAGTGCTAGGGCGTTCCACCAAGAGATCCATATATCCTCATATCCAATCATCTAGCAAGGAATGGAGACTAGAACATCACATGATCAAGTGTAATGATCTGTAAACTGTTGTGGATATTCCACCTGAATAGTTTGTCACAACAGATGTTGTATTATGCTGAAATATTTTATTAGGCAGGTTTATTTCCTTAGATCTCAAATTTATTATTACCAACCTAATGCTCAAATTTATGAAAATAATTGAAATACGAAAATGGAAAAACAAACAAATGACTACACCATCCACAAAATGAACACAAGATGTATCTTGGAAGCCTGATATGGAAGAAAACCTAGCTAGAAGGTGAGGCCTATGCTTTGTTCTCTTTTCTTCAGTTATGAAAATGCAAATACAAAGAAAGGGACACTCACTATGGAGTTGCCTTTCATGGTGGCTTGAATGGCTGCTTGCAAAATCTTCTTCCTCCTCTGTTATGCTCTCAAATCCCACTCCTAAATGCTCTTCTCAACTATGGAACAAGTATAATGCTAAAAGAATGGAACGCTCCTCTCTTCCTAGCGGTCCAATATTTAACATAGCCTGATCCTTGCCTAGGGTTAGGGTTTTTGCATGCCTCAACCCTCAAATAGTGTTAGGGTTTGAACCTTTTGGAATCTTTTTGAATGTTGACACATGGTTAGCCACACAAGTGTGAGTAATGGGGGTTGACATGGCATCCATTTAGTGCCATGGTGGTTAACAAGGTAGGTCAACTTGCGGGAGGCATAACATCCACATAAAAGCTTTGATTGAGGTGCTTTTTGCACCATTGGAAATGTCTCGGTGTGTAGAGCAATGTCAAGGGGCTGGGAGTTATGCTCACAAAGTTTTAATCCCAAAAGGCATCATTTGATGCCTCAAAATGACTCTGGAAGGTTCATGACCCCAAATTTCCAAATTGGGACCTGCCACTAAAATGGGCCCTGCAAGCCAATTCCTCCAATTTTTCCTCCTAAAAAGTACCAAGATGCATAACAAATTATATAATGATCAATTCTGGATCATACCATTTAGGGAGGCTTTTGTTCCCCAAAATCTTTCACTGAATGAGGTGAGAATTTTTCCTCTACCTTCTCTCTGGAGTACTTGGCAAGTTTACCCATCAATGCATCTGATGAAATATGATAATATAAAATTTGGCAAGTTCAAGTCAGGTTTTGGGCAGGTTTCCCAAGTTTGGTGAGTTCGAGCTGGGTTTTGGGTGGCTTTCCTGAATCCTGAGTTTGGTGAGTTAGGCCAAATTTATGCCGAGTTTTTATATTGACGGTTACCCTTTTCGGGGCTGACCCAGGAAAACCAGGAAAGCCTGGAAGGTACCCACTGTGTCTCACAACACTGGATTTATCAGCAAATTTTAATTGGAATCGTAGCATAGAGAAACAATTAATTGAGGGTGAAAAACATAATTTGGGACAGAGAAGAAATACATAAATAAGCTTTGGATGTTGACAAGTATGAAAAATTTATTTAGCATTTTAATAATGTTAATCTCACCATAAGGCTGCTATCTTCGGGGTAGCAGGATATCCAAGAAAAAACGGCAGAGAATTGAGAAGTATAGTAAAAATTTATGCTAAAAAAACACAAAAAAAACACTACCTGATAACTAATATTACTTGTAAAAGCCAGCATGATCTCACTGGAAATTCATACTGTATGAAATTAGTAGAAATGAGATGAATAAAAGAATCCCAGTAATAGCAGTAGTAAGGAGTCTGAACCTGAGGGATGGTTAAAAGATAGAATAACATCTTAACCAAACGAGGGATTTCCAACTTTCCATGAGATGGTGAACCATAGAAAACCCTATAGGACTTTGGAATCCTCCTTAAATATTTGATTTGAGAGTGGTTTCTTATAAAAATAACAAATCATCCCAAACCCAGTACCATTCTTATATCTTGAGCCTGGAATCAGTTAAGAAATTCTAAGCAAAATGGAAGTTAAGACCAATTCATATAACATGCTTTGCGAAATAGGATGATAGACCAATCTAAATACCCATGGGAGGATAAATAATGTAAATTGTATAATAGAAACTCTCCATAAGCTCTACTTACAAGTGAGAACATCAATGAATCTGGGAAACTTGTAAACAGATATCCTAGAGTTCAGAACCTTAATATGCTGATCGATCTAAACTACTAACCTTGTTCCAGTAGACCACCTTGGTCTGAAGGGAGATCCAGAGAAAAAGAAATACCCCAAAATACATTTTCTTGAAGACACCTTGAGAAGAAAATCATAGGAATTTTATGGGGGGAAGAACATTATTTCTCTTTCAAAGAAAAGTTTCTTCTTTGACGTTTCATACAATAACCGGTCACATGTATGGAAGCATTTCTCTTGAATGAAAGAAAAAGAAAAAAATTTCAGCAAGGAATTTATGCAAGTTAAATGTGTTTTATCACCAAGATGTCAAGTTTCCAACTAGTACTAGTTTATTTTTTTGATTATTCAGCATGGAGCTTTTTGTCTCTGCTAAATGATTTTTCTGTGTATTACCAAAACATTGATAAAAAGATGTGGATATGGATCTTGCATGTGTGCACTTCCTTTATTTTAATTCATTTTGAAGACTCAGAAAGACTTGTTATTGTGCAGTGGGGGTTTACGGTTAAAGCGTGACATTACAGAGTACACAGAGTTTGTGCGAAGATTCAATGCTCCCGCAGTTGATGAAAAGTTCGAATTACTGGGAATGTAAGTCACTAAGGAATTTCATTTCAGTTGTTTGTCATCATGAATTTTATATTATAATTATTTGACTAAATTGCCATGTTCTCTGATGAGGTTCCTCCAGCCTGGCAAATGTATTTATTGTTGCCCCAGAAAGCCTTCCCACTTTGTTTGAAGGAAGCCCGAGTATTCGCAAAGATGCTTTAAGGTATGAATTCTCTTCAGAGTAAACATGTGGTTTTCTGGTGGACTATAATTAGTTTTAACTTGCTAAGTGTTGTATGCAGGTTTATTCAGCTGCGAGATGATTACAAAACTGCCAAAATAGCAAGCAGATTGAGTTCATTGATGATAGAATAACATGTGTTGCATGAGAAGGCCATTAATGTAATAACTGTATGCAGCTGATCCTTTTCTGCGGTTTGGAAGTTGCTATGCAAGAAAACATTTCATAGAGCCTCTCTACATTCATATATGCACATAGGGCCTTGCATATTGATATTTGTGCCTCTGATTCTCACCATCGAAAACTTCTATGCTTCTCTGAATGTATACATTGGCAGTAATATCTATTTCGATAAACTAAATAATTGGCATTTTTATGATGATCAGAGTGATATCTATTGGAGTGCAAGTCCATCCTTTATTCGTCATGTTGAAACCAATATATGAGTAAACTATTTAGCAGTCTGGTAAGAGATGGAATTAGGAAGAGTTCCAACATACAGGTTTGGATGAACATACTGATCCATACAAAATTGCAGATTGCTATCTATACAGCTGACGAGGAATATGTTGCATTATACCTTTTACTTTTGTTGCAATTCCATTTTGTAAGAGATGGAATTAGGAAGAGTTCCAACATACAGGTTTGGATGAACATACTGACCCATACAGAATTGCAGATTGCTATCTATACAGCTGACGAGGAATATGTTGCATTCTACCTTTTACTTTTGTTGCAATTCCATTTATCAAATTTTATATCCATATGTAAAAAGGATGACAAGTTGTACTTGTTAAACTATGCTAGAGAGAGAGAGAGAGAGAGAGAGAGAGAGAGAGAGATGTATTATAACAATGTGTGTGTGAGTACATAAGGTGGTGTTGTATATATATCTCGTAAGTTTTGTTATTTCCATTAGGAACTGTTCACCTAATTTCATAATTACATTTAACATAAATGTTATTTATTGCATATGACTTATTTCCACTTCATGATATTACATTTTTACTTTAATACATTTATTACTAATGAAATAGACATTACAATATCTAACACCCTCTCTTAACGTTGATTTCATTTTTCATAACTGCTAACATCTCTCGAAAATTTTCAAACTTCTTCCTATTGAGTTTTTCCACTTGATCTTGGAACCTGCAATAAATCAATGCTATCTCTTTGTTTTGTACTTGTTCTCTAATACACTAATGATGGATTTCAACATTTTTTTGTCCGAATGATAAATCAGATTCTTTGTCATCTTGATGGCACTTTGGCTGTCACAATGTAAAGTTGTAAGCTACATTTGTGGAAGCGTCAAATTATTTAAAATTCTATTTAAGGTTTTTTAATATTTAATGTATAAAAGTGACTTTATAAAGTTTGGGTCACTTAAGTGATTTAAGTGAACTCAACGGAAGATTAAGTCATGATCATTGATCTCAAGAGGGCAAGATCTAATCTTGATTATCTATCTTTTTGGAGATCTAGGGTTAGGGAAGTTACTCATTAATGAGAGAAAAAATGTTGCATTTGAAGGAGATGGGGTGCACATTTCAAGGAGAGGTTGAGAGGAATGCGAAGAGGTGCACTTTCCAAGAGAGTTTGAGCTAAAAGGAAAGAGAGGAATAGCAAGGAGGATTGATACCCATCCCAAGGAAAGGATTGGCATGCACACGAAGGAGAACTCAACATTTAATACATTTCGTACAACTGCTATAGGAAGATCGTACACAATTTATTGTTGGTTGTACAACAAGAGTAAGAGCACATAAATCGAGACAAATTTTGGCATGATTTTCTAAGTGTTTTTATTGCTGGAAAATCCATACAACAGGGTATTGTATCGTACAACAGATCTGGGCACATAAATCAAGGTCGCACTGTTGTTTTTATATAAATCATAATGTGACTGCTTGTTTTTTCAAGAAATTGCTATGCACACGCTATCAAAAAACGAGACAACAAAGATTGGCACATAAATAGAGGTGGTGTTGGGTAGATTTGTGAGATAATTACAACGATATTTATTGTTGTAAACTTAGATATATTTTTCCTATGAGCTCAATAAAAGAATATCTCCTTTACTGATTTTCCTTCCAGGCTTTTTCCAGGGGGCATTGCCTAGAGATTTTTGTGTCAAATGTTTGAATGAATGTTGTCTACTTCTCATTTATTTTCACTGGTATTTTTTTGGATGCTTAGCCATTTGTATTTTTGCTCATAGTTCCATTTTAGCATGAGTTAACTTGCTTATTGGTGAATGACTATTGGAGGTTGAAATCTGATTTTTGACTAAGTGTTTATCTACTAAATTTCTACATGGTATTGGAGCTTGGGCTTTGAGATTTAGTGGACAAACTTCATCACTTGGATAACAGTGATTTGCAAGGGTTTTTTCTTAAAAGAAGAAGGGAATGAAAGGGTCTTTGTCAGTTGTACAAGGATGACTTCCAGTTTTAGGTATGAGGATAGGTTGGAGGGGATCTCCAACTACCTGTAGTGAAAGGTAAGGATTGCAGTTGTTCTCAAGAAGTTGTGGGTATTTGTGAGTACCACGGTGATAATGCCTTTGTCAGACCCCATTGCCTTAGACCTCCATGAGCTGAAGGAAGTAAGGGCACAAAGGATAATCTTGGATGGGGTGAGGGACCACATGATTCCACATTTGGCTGTGAAGCTGACAACCAATGAGATGTGCGATGCACTGACAAATTTGTACAAGAACAAGAACATGAAGATGGCCCTAAGGGACAAACTCCACATCACTAGGATGGCCCAGGGAGATAGTGTGGCCTCTTATCTCACCCAGCTTAGACATGTGAAGGATGAGTTGGCAGTTGTAGGGGAGATTATTCTAGACTCAGAGTTGGTGCGCATAGCCCTCAAGGGATTCACCAAAGATTGGGATGTTTTCGTGAAGTGCGTGGTGGGGAGAGAATATCCCATATTGGAGCATATTATGGGATGACTTTACTCAAGAGGAGATTCAAGAGGGTTCTCAGAGTAGAGATTTGGAGAAGGAAGAGGGTGGTGCAAACAAGCAAAATGTTGCGCTTGAGGGAAAGAGTAAATACAAGGAGGACATGAGTAAAGTGAAATGCTTTGCATGTCACAAGATTGACCACTATGCTAGTCAATGTCCAAACAAGAAGAAGAAGCAGGAGCAAGAGGTATCATCATAAGCTGAGGTTGCTAAGTTTATTGAGAAATTAAAGAAGGAATTTTCTTGGCCTTTCAAGTAGTGGTAGTGCAGAGTTTGGGGACATTGGAGTGTGGTTTGTGGACAGTGGTGCATCTCGACATATGACGGGAATGAGGTATGTGTTCCTCGATTTTTAGAGATAGACTCAGACTGCTATGTAGGTTGTGGGGCTAGCATCAAACTTGCAGTTAAAGGGGTTGGAAGCATGAGATTCCAATTGGAATCAGGGGGTTTTCTGGAGTTGGCCGAGGTGTAGTTTGTTGTAGAGCTGCTAGTAAATTTACTCTTAGTGTCATCTTTGGAGGTTGATGGATGTGGAGTTGTGTTCTTTAGTGGGTTGGTTTTTCTATATCCAGAGGGAGCTACTCCTGACACGACAATATTGATTTGTGTCCAGCATGAGACGTTATACACGTTGATGGGACAACCCGCGGTTGGATCCAGTGAATTTTTGGATTAAGAATTTGTGTCAGTGTCTGAGAGTGAGTAGTTTGATCGGAAGAGTGAGTTGATACTGGGGACTCGGGCCTCTTCCAATACTCTCAGAGGACTCATCTAGTATGAGATGACACAGTTTAATGCTAAGAGGAGGAGACTCCTAAGAGCATGTCTTCAGATCGAAGATCAACAGAGGTAACAAGAGAGACTTCTAGTTCAGAGGAAGAAGCTACAACAATGGATGGGATGATGTGGTTGGAGGCAAATTCTAGTGGAGGTTCCAGAAGAACCTCTCTCGCTAAGAGGGAGTGTTAGTTTTTGTAGCTCAGAGGTACTTCTGCATCGATTCTGCCTAACATGCAGAAGTGACGAGCAAATGTCTCACTTAAGTGACTTTATAAAGTGAGTTTATAAGGTGATTTTATAAAGTGGAGTTAGGGTCTTTTAATATTTAATGGGTAAAAATGACTTTATGAAGTTTGGCTCACTTAAGTGATTTAAGTGAACTCAATGGAAGATTAAGTCACGATCGTTTGTTCTCAAGAGGGAAAGATCTAATCTTGATCGTCAAATGTGTGAATGAATGGTGTCTACTGTTCATTTATTTCCGCTACCGATTTTCTGGATGCTTAGCCATTTGTATTTTTCCTCATAGTTCCAGTTTAATGCATGAGTTCACTTGCTTATTGGTGAATGACTATTGGAGGTTGAAATCTGATTATTGACTAAGTGTTTGTCTAGTAAATTTCTACTTGGTATTAAAGCTTGGGCTTTGCGGTTCAGTGGATAGAGTTTGGCACTTGGATATCAATGATTTGCAGGGGTTTTTGCTTGGATGAAGAATATAAAGAAAGGGTCTTTGTTAGTTGGACAAGGATGACTTTCAGTCTTAGGTATGAGGATAGGTTGGAGGGGATCTCCAACTACTTGCAGTGGAAGTTAAGGATTGCAGTTATTCTTAGGGAGAACAATTTGGGGGTGTTTGTGAGTATCACAGTGACTATGCCTTCATTAGACCCCATTGCCCCAGACCTCCATGGGGTGAAGGAAGCAAGAGCGTAGAGGATAATCTTGGATGGAGTGAGGGACAACCCGATTCCACATTTCACTGAGAAGCTAACATCCAAGGTGATGTGGGATGCACTGACAAACTTGTACGAGAACAAGAAGATAACCCTAAGGGACAAGCTCCACAACACTAGGATGGTTAAGGGAGACAATGTGTCCTCCTATCTCACCTAGCTTAGACAAGTAAAGGATGACTTGGCATTTGTAGGGGAGATTATTCCAGAGTTAGAGTTGGTGCGCATAGCCCTTAAGGGTTTCACCAAAGAGGGATGTTTTCGTGAAGTGTGTGGTGGGGAGAAAGAAGCTCCCAGACTGGAGCAGACTATGGGATGACTTTACTCAGGAGGAGATCCGGGCGGGTCCTTAGAGTAGAGATTAGGAGAAGGCAAAGGGTGGTGCAGACAAGCATAATGTTGCTCTTATGGGAAAGAGAAAAGACAAGAAGGACATGAGCAAAGTGAAATGCTTTGCATGTCACAAGACTGGCCACTACGCTAGTCAATGTCCAAACAAGAAGTGGGAGTCAAAGGTATCAACATCAACTGCGGTTGCTTAGTTCACTGAGAAATTCAAGAGGGAATTTTCTCTGATGACTGGCCTTTCAAGCAATGGTAGTTTAGAGTTTGGGAACATTGGAGTGTGCTTTGTGGACAATGGTGCATATTGACATATGACGGTAATGAGGCCCATGTTCCTCAATTTTTCAGAGATAGACTCAGATTGCTATGTAGGTTGTGGGTCTAGCACCAGACTTGCAGTGAAAGGGGTTGGAAGCGTGAGATTCCAGTTGGAGTCGAGAGGTTTTCTAGAGTTGGTCGAGGTGTTGTTTGTTCCAGAGATGCCAGTAAATTTACTCTCAGTGTCAGCTTTGGAGGTTGATGGATGTGGAGTTGTGTTCTTCCGTGGAATGGTGTTTCTATATCTAGAGGGAGCTACACCTGACACAACAATATTGCTTGGTGTCCAACATGAGAGGTTATACACGTTGTTGGGATAGCCTGTGGTTGGATCCAATGAATTCTTGGATTTAGAATCTGTGTCAGTGTACGAGAGTGAGTAGGTTGATCGGAAGAATGAGTTGATACCGAGGACTCGTGCCTCTTCGAGTACTCTCAGAGGACTCGACCAGTATGAGATGACACAATTGGATGCTTAGAGGAGTGAGGAGACTCCTATGAGCATGTCTTCAAATCAGAGATCAATGGAGGTAGCAACATAAGCTTCTAGTTCAAAGGGAGAAACTACAACAACAAATGAGATGATGGGCTTGGAGGCAGATTCTGGTGGAGGCTCTAGAAGTACCTCCCTCGCTAAGAGGGAGTGAATTTTGGTAGCTCGGAGGTACTTCTACATTGGTTGTGCTTAACATGCTCAAGTGATGAGCAAATGTTTCTCTTAAGTGGCTTTATAAAGTGCAAGTGAACTCAACAAAATATTAAGTCACGACCGTTGATTTCAAGAGGGAAAGATCTAATCTTAACCATCTATTTCTTTGGAGATATAGGGTTAGGGCAGTTACTCATTAATGAGAGAATAAATGCAACATTTGAGGGAGATGGGGCACACTTTTCAAGGAGAAGTTGAGATGAATGTGATGAGACACTTTTCAAGAGAGATTGAGCCGAAAAGAAAGAGAGGACCAGCAAGGAGGATTGGCACACATGAAGGCCATACATCATTTGTTATTGGTCATACGACAAAAGTAAGAGCACAGAAATCGAGGCAAGTTTTGGCACGAATTTCTAGGTGTTTTTATTGCTGGAAAATTTGTACAACATTGCATTGTACCATACAACAGTTTCGGGCACAAAAATCGAGGCCATATTGTTGGTTTTTCTACTGTACTGATCCATACATGCACATAAAATGAGACAACAAAGATTGGAACATAAATCGAGGTGGTGTTGGGCAGCTTTGTGAGATAAGTACAACCATATTTAACGCTGAAAAGATTGTTGTTGTAAACTCATATATTTCCTGCGAGTTGAATAAAATAATCTTTCCTTGTCTGGTTTTCCCTTCAGGGTTTTTCTAGGGGCATTGCCCAAAAATTTGTGTCCAATGTGAATGAATGTTGTCTACTATTCATTTATTTCCGTTGATTTTTTGGATGCTTAGCCATTTGTATTTCTTCTCATAGTTCCAGTTTAATGCATGAGTTAACTTTCTTAATGGTGAATGACTATTGGAGGTTGAAATCTGATTTTTGACTAAGTGTTTGTTTAGTAAATTTCTACAATAACTACAAATTTAAATGGGTATTAATGAATTCACCTTTTTTTTTAATATGCATCGTTTTTAATGGCATAGTGTACTCATATTTTATTGCTTTTGTGTAAAAGTAATAAGACAAAAGGAAGAGTGGTAAGTGTTAAAGTGCTTTTTGGAAATTATTTTTAAGCTTTATGTAAAATTGGAGATATAAGTGGTGATTTTTTTTTAAAGATTGAAGTCTTCTCTAGTTTAAGAGGGACTACACTTATTCATTGTAATTGAGCTTGGTTATTCTTTTGGATGGTATTATTGTAACAGAATCCATATATCCATTGTAAATGTGTAAGCTTTGTTGATATTGCAAGAAGTTACATTTGCACATGTTCCAAACAAAACATTTGAGGGATCTTATTATAAAAATATCATTTTGTTGTGGTGATTGTGTCTTAGATTTTCCCGAAATTGATTAAGGGGATCATTGGTAGACCCTATGTTCTTGTGTGCTATTGTCTTTTTTTGGATGCTTGATGGTGTTCATTGTCTAGCTTTCTTTACACTCATTTTTAATTTCGCACATACTGCTCATATGCTCATGAAGTTCAATGGTGATTGCCACAATTAAGTGTATCGAAGTCCTCTCAAACTTACCATCTTTGTAAACTGGTAAAAGGTAGTGTCATTTTGAAATATTTGACACTAAGTGGCAAATTGTAAATCCATCAAACATAAATTTTCTTTGATTCATGAGTTCAATTGTAAACATTAAACGATAAACCATTGAATGTGAGTAGTGAATTGTACAAAGGGAAAAGTTGCAAAACCCCTTCAAAGTCAAGTGAGAATTATCTTCAAGACCTCATTGAAATTTAAATAAGGAGGTCAAGTGAATCATCAAAGTGAATTCTTTGTAATCACACTTTAGGGTGGATGATCGATAGTACCTGACACCCTAAGCGTAACAACAATCAAGTGAGCGTGATATAAAATAAACAAGTGCAATCAAGCGAGTACAAGTAAGCATGAGAAATGAGCGTACGAATAATCCCAAATGGGTAAAGTTGAAAAGTGTTTACAAAATGCCTCTCAAGAAATCAAGGAGTTACAAGAATAAAAACATGATTTGCATAATTAACTTATTGATCTTCGAGATAAAAAATAAATGAAGGATCAATTGATGCAAAAGGTTGATGCAAGTTGTCACATGGAGGATATAATAGAGAATATTGATGCAACATGTGCTACATAAGAGCTTATTCAAATGGTTGATGCAACATGCGATACAAATGAGTTCATTCAAAAGGTTGATACAACTTGTGACATAGAAGAATTACTGCATATGGTTAATTGTACTTGTGATACACATGATCCAATGGTGGATAGAAAAGAAACACAAGATTGATGATGATTCCTTAACTAATCATGCGATGAAATCATAAAATGGACCAATGAAGAAAATACTTGTTGAAAATGAATCTGAAGAAGTAACACAATGAAAACAACGACAATGGAAAATGTGAATACTCTAAGAAAAGAGCTATAGAGGAATTTGCAATATTTGCGGTTTCCCTGACATGGGATTCCTTTAGGGATGCCATTAAAAAACAATACTACCCTATTGGAAGCTACGATGACCAGTACACAAGATGGACCACGCTGCATCAGGAAAGGGACTAGATAGTACCAAATTTCACCAATATTTTCCATACCCTGTGCACCAAATTGGGTATCAAAGACTCTGAATGACATCTGGTGCTCAAATATTTTGGCTTTCTGCATAGATACATTCAAACAAAAAAGGAGTTTTTGGACATCGCATCATTAGGTGAGACTTATAGATATGTTGTTAAGATCGAGCAAAAATTTAAGCAGAAGAGGTGAGAGTTTGGATCTGCAAACTCCTCACAGCTGAAGCAGGGAAAAGGCGACCCCAACCCACAAAATAAGGGATAGAGCAAAGATGGTCGCTTTCAGGACAACCAGTTCAAGCCGCAAGCCAAGAAGGGTAATGAGAAGTTGAAGAAGGACACGAAAAAATGGTGTGAATACAATAAAATCCCTTGGCACAACACCGAAGAATGTCGCTTCAAGTAGTCACTAGTGGTCGAGCTGAAAGCTTCCGACTCCGAATCAAATCCAGAGAGTGGGAAACGAATCATCAATACCGAACCCAATGGCACTATTGCTACCACCAATGTCCAACCGAGTGAACCAGAAGAAATAGAGGAAGGGGAACACCTCTTTCACTCACAAATGTGGGTAGAGGGGACTCCAGTGCATTTCATTATCGATAGCGGTAGTTAGAAGAACCTGATTTCAGTAGAGGTCGTTAAGTGGTTGGACTTGTCGATAACACCACACCCGTAGCCATACACCATCCACTGGCTTCGCCAAGGACGAGATCTCTACATCTGCTCTACAACATCAAGCCCTTCAAAGACGAGGTATTGTGTGATATTGCTCCCCTTGAAGTTTGTGATGTTCTTTTAAGCCAACCATATTTGTGGAAGCGACATGTTCTGTATGAGTCTAGACCCCACAATGTTATTATTACTTTTGGTAGACAATTGTACATAATACCAAAGGTACCGCTGCCTACTGCTATTTCTTTAATCTCTGCTAAGCAATGCAGTAAGGTCATTTCAGAGATCGAGAAGTTCACCTTCTTTGTGATCTGTTTTCGCAGTAAGCAAAAGGTCGTTGCCACATCCGTGACCTCTACATAGAGCCTCTCTTTGCAACAGAAGGAGGTGGATAGAATCGTGGAAGAGTATAGAGACATCTTCTCCTCACCCACCAGAGTGCCGATGCATTGCCAAGTCAAGCATCCAATTGATCTAACCCTCGGTGCACCGCTGCCTAATGGACTAGTGTATCATTGCTCGTTGATGGAAAATGATGAAATCAAGCACCAGATCCAAGAGTTTCTTCAAAAGGGGCATATCTAACCCATCTCCTCCCCTTTCGGAAGCCCGATTGTGTTGGTGTAGAAGAAAGATGAGACTTGACGACTCTGCATTGATTACAGAGCATTAAACAAAATATTAGTCAGGAACCGGTACCCAATTCCCCGAATTGATGACCTTCTTGACCTACTCAAGGGGGGAAAGTTCTTCAGCAAGATCGACCTAAAGTTTGGCTACCACCAGGTTCCCATCGAACCAACTGATGTATGGAAGACAACTTTCAAATCCAAAGGTCTCTTCGAATGGTTAGTTATGCCCTTTGGCTTAACAAATGCACCAAAAACTTTCATGAGATTGATGGATGATGTATTGAGACCCTTCACCAAATATTTTGTGGTGGTATATATGGATGACATCCTCATCTTCAATAGAACTTGGGAGAGGACATGCATCATATTCAACAGGTTTTGGGCACTCTGCGATAACACAAGCTATATTCCAACTTGAAAAATTTCTTCTTTGGCATGAACATGGTCCAATACTTGGGCTACATTGTTGATGAGCATGGGGTACATGTGGATCCAACTAAGATCCAAGTCATTCGTGACTAGGAATCCCTGACCACAATAACCGAGCTTAAGAGATTCTTGGGACTTGCTAACTTCTACCGAAGGTTTGTGTTGGGATTCTTCCATATTGCATGGGCCCTCAGTCAAGTAACCAAGGGCGATGGAAATGAAAAGTTTGCATGGGGGAAGGCACAACAACAATCATTTGATGATCTGGATGATGTATTGAGACCCTTCACCAAATCTTTGGTGGTGGTATATGCTGATGACATCCTCATCTTCAATAGAACTTAAGAGGCATGCATCATATTCAATGTTTTAAAGCACTTATACAACACAAGCTTTATTCCAACTTGAAAAATTTCTTCTTTGGCATGAACATGGTCCAATACTTTAAGTTACATTGTTGATGAGCATGGGGTACATGTGATCCAACTAAGATCCAATTCACCCGTGACTAGGAATCCCTCGACCACAATAACCGAAAGCTTAAGAGACTTTGGGAGTGGCCAACTTCTACCGGTTTGTGTTGGGATTCTTCCATATTGCATGGGCCCCGGCCAAGTAACCAGGGCTTAAGGAAATGAAAAGTTTGTATGGGGAAGCGCACACAACAACAATCATTTGATGATATAAAGCATCACTTATTCTCATCCCTAGTGCTCTCATTAACCAACCTGCAACAACCATTTGAGATTGAGATAGATGTCTGATATTATGTCAGAAGTACAATTTCACTCCGCATGGTCATCTAGTAGCATACCATAGTGAGACACTCTCGATAACCGAAATACCCCACCTATGACAAAGAAATGTATTCCATTGTGCAAGCTTGTTGTCAATGGAAATGTGACATTCTGGGAAAGGAGACAATAAACCACTCCATCACAAGCTCCTCGTAGCTCATACAGCATTACCGTGGTTGTTGTAGAACGACCCCCATCAAAAGTGGTCCACATATACCCAGAGTAGTTCCATCTCAAATGTCACAAATATAAAACATGTAGCACATCATGCCTTGACTCATTTCAATCGCCTCTCCTATTCTCAAGAGACTTCACTTCACAATACCTTATCTCCTCAATCGCCCTCCTATTCTGCACTCACCACAATACTCCATTCCTGTGGGCATGAGGCATCTGAGTGGACCCAACTTTATCAGTGTGACCCTAATTTCGCCACCACCTATCAACTCTTGTGTACAGGAGCGAATGTCACCGATTTTCATATCCAGGATGGACTGTTATGCCATCTAGGCCACCTCTGTGTTCCCACAAGAGAGCGTGCAAAGATGATTTGGGAGGCTCACTACAGTTGGATGGCAAGACATTTTGGGATGGAGAAAATTGTGGCCATTCTACATAAACATTTTTATTGGCCAAAACTTCGACAAGATGTCAATAAGTATATCATATCTTGCACTGCCTATGCCATTGCCAAGCCAACCATCAAGAAGCAAGGCTTACACACCCCTCTTCCTACTTTCGAGAGGCTTTGGGAATCCATCTCGATGGATTACATGTCTGGCCTTCTGTCCACCAAGCACAACAATGACTGTGTACTTGTGGTGGTTGATCGATTTTCGAAGATGGCCATTATCACAGTCTACAAGAAGAGCATCACATCGATAGATACTGCCAAGCTCTTCTTCAAACGGCTGAGGGGCCATTTTGGGATACCACAGACCATCATCTTAGATCGAGACATGAGGTTCCTCAGCACATTTTGGTCGAGTCTCTGGTCACTTTTGGACACCAAGCTCACTAAATCCACTGCTTTCCACCCCTAAATCGATGGCCAAACAAAGGTCGTCAATCACATGATTGTGCACATCCTGGACATGTACAAATCTAAGCATCCGCTTACATGGGATGAGAGTCTTCCCTATGTTCAACATAGCTACAAGAAGGCTCTCCATAGCTCCACTGGCCATATCCCATTTCAAGTGGGGCTGAGATTCCAACCCTTGGGTCCCATTGATGTTGCACTACCTCTTGCAACCACACATGAAAAATCTTCCCATGTTCAGTCTGAGGTCGACAAAGCCACCAGATTCATTGAGCAAATTCAACACATCTGACAATAGGTCCATGATATTTTGCAGAAATCCAATGCTAAGTACAAGCAACGCCATGATCAACACCGAGTACCGCACCAACTTCAGGTGGGAGCAAGGTCTGGTTACATTTGTAGAAAGAGCACCTTACAGAGCCCCATCGGAAGATCCGCCCACTTCGCTATGGGCCTTACACTATCACCAAGGTTGTGGGTAGAAATTCTTTTGAGCTCAACACTCCACCCTTCCTCGGCTTGCACCCAGTGTTCAATGTGGACCTCCTTTGTCCATATTTTCCACCATTATTGGACACCTCAAAGATCCCAGAACAATTGACACCAACAAAGCTCAACATTGACTACATGGAACATGCATCCACTGATCAGATAATGGACACACATGTCAAGGGCACTCACCAATAGAGGATCCAACTTTATCGGATTGTCAAGGCGGGGTAGCTCCTACACCAAGGTAAGTGGTTCACCGAGGGCCAAATTTAGCAGAAGTTTCCTCCCCTGATGGTGGAATTCAATGCAATGGAGACCATTTCTTCCTAAGGGGGATGACTGGTTCAGGTAGATATTGGTGGCCACCCACATATTCCAACTGACTCCTCTTGACAATTTTTAGTTTAGCACGTTCTTCTGTAATTTTTTGTAATTGTGGGTTCTACACTTATGGGGTTGTCTGAATCCATACACATCTTCCAGGTGGATATTGGTTACCGCCCACCTAATCCAACTGAATTATTTTGGATGTTTTCATGTTAGTACATATTTCTGTACTTCGAGGGCTATTTTGGGGCCCTAAACATTTTTTTTTTTGGTTTTCCATAGTCAAACTATAAACAAGGTCAGAGTTTGACGGCATAATGTGTAGTTCTCGAAAAAACCTTTCCAACGGACTATCAGGCGCCTAAAACAGAGGTCGTATGCAAAAGTTATGACCTCGAGAAGTTGAGGTACCAACTTACCCATCGGGGCTCACGTAACTTTTGGTGTTTCATCTCCTAGGGTTAGGTTTTTGGATGTCTAGGGTTTTCGAATTCATGAGTAATGATAAAAAGGTCTATGGAGCCTCATTGTAATCATTTTGCTCAGACGGATGCACGTAGAAACCACATCTTTTCTCAGAGATAACTACCACCATTCAAGCAAGTTGTTTTCAGTTCTGCAATTTTACAGTTTCAACCTATTTGATTTATTCAATAGAAGTTATTGTTCACTAGATA
>SNQJ01S0083206.1:27917-40670 GCA_010110895.2 Picea sitchensis
TACAACAACCTATATATATATATATACAACGACCTTTCTATTTACTGGATCATATAACTTATATGCATTCAATTTAATGTTATACCCAATAAATATGCATCTCCTACTTTTATCCTTCAACTTATGTCTATCTGAATCTAGAACATATGCATATGCCAAACAACCAAAAACTTTGAAATCATGTACCTCTGGTTTCCTTCTTGACCAAGCTTTAGAGGGGGTTCTTTCATGAATCGCCTTTGTCAGAGTACAACTTAAACAAAAACACTATTGCCTAAACTGCTTCAACCCAAAACTGATAATTGATATGACACCCTTTTAACATGCACCAAGCCTTCTCCATAATAGATCGATTCTTTCTCTTTGTTGCCCCATTTTGTTGTGGTGTTTTGACAACATAATTTTGTCTTTAAATACCATAATGATAGAAAACATCACGAAAGACATGTGATTCATACTCACCTCCTCCATCACTCTTGACCACTTTCATTTTCAACCATATCCTTGAATAGCTTTAAAATGGCATACATCATATTTGTTGTTCAAAAAAATACCCACATTTTTCTTGAAAAATCATTGATGAATGTTACAAAGTACTTAACACCTCCAAGGTATTGGGTTCTCATTGGACCACAAAACATCACTGTGAATTAATTCAAGTACTTGAGTTTCTTTGAATTTGTTATTATCAAATTTAAACCGATGGTGCTTCCCTATTAGACATTCTTCACATACACCCTTACCTTTCTCAATGTTAGACTATCCATTCACCAAATGATGTTTATGAAGCAACTTCAAATAAAATTTATTAATATGACCATATCTTTTATGCCATAATTGATTTTATAAATTAGAACATGTAATTCTTTGGAATACTATCAAACCTATACATATCATTACATCTCAATAATATGGTAATGAGGTTGTTGTTACATTCTTTAATCAAACATTGTTTCTTATCAAACAAAATAGTGTAGTTTTCATTGGTAATTTTGCTAACAAAAACAAGTTTGTTTTTAAGCCAAGAACATACTAGACATTGAAATTCTCATGGATACTCCACCTCTTCCTTGTACCTCATGAATATTTTCATCACCGAGAATAATGATCTCGTTATCACATGGAGAAAATTTTGAAGTACTTCTTGTTTGCTAATCATATGCTTGGTGGCTCCTGAATCAATGTACTAGACATATTGATGAGAGATGATAGTATGAGAAGCCATAAACAAATAATCAGTGGCAGGTTCTTGTGGAAAACTGTACTAATTTCTACAAAATGACTTTGATGCCCACCCCCTCTACTTCTTCCTCTATGATGTCCTCTACCTCTATTCCTCTCAATGTCATGTATTTGTTTAAGATAACACTCTTCTTCATTATGATTAATCTTGCTACAAGAATTGGAATACTTAGAACTTTGAGAAGTACTTGTTTGATTTGAAGAATTTGGCCTCCAATTTTGATTTTGATGCCAATTATACCTTCCTCTTGGACGACCTCTGTCAGGACCTCTTCCTTTGTGTCTTCCTATAAAATCTTTATATGATGCAAGTTCATTTTTCTTTAGTCTTTGCTCTCCCTGGAGTAATAATCTTACAACTTCTTCAAATGTGGGAGTTTCATTTCAAAAAGAGATACAAATAAAGTTACAAAATTTGGGTACTCATCAGGTAGGCTATTAAACAAAATGGTTATGAATTTTTTATCTTTAATGTTTGTGTCAATCATTGCTAATTTATTTTTCAATTCATGCTACTTCTAAAGAGGTAGGCTTTTAAACAAAATGGTTATGAATTCTTTATCTTTAATGTTTGTGTCAGTCATTGATAATTTATTTTTTAGTTCATGCTACTTCTAAAGATGATTTGTAATAGAATATGATGCTATCGTTTTCAAATTGGTTAATTTGTTTTGCAACAATAAAATGTGAAGTTCATTTGAATTTCCATACAAATTCTTTAACTTTGTTCAAGCCTCAACAATGGTGGTAATGTCATGAATGTGAGGAAGAATATTATCCTCCAAAGAAAAGGTAAGAAGTAATGCATTTTTATTTTTATTCTTATAGTCATTAGACATGGGATCTAGTTTTGGAGTTATCTCCATAAAAATTTCCCAAAGATAATGATACGACAAAATTTACCATTAATTTATGAGACTCAAACATCATGAAATTATTAATATTGGTCATATTTCCTTATAACTTAAAAAAAATCTACTTATAACTCCAATTGTTGAAATTACTAAGACAACTGAGAGGGGGAGGGGGGGTGAATCAATTGTTACTGTGCTTAAACAATATTAAGTCTATTAAACCATTTTTATTCTTCTCCAAGTGATCATCAATATTATACAACATATGAACAACATAAATAATGAGCATCAGTCACACATAAGATATACACAGAGACATATTTTTACGAGGAAACCCATAAAGGGAGAAAACCTCTTCTTCTTCGAAATGATAGACAGTCTTTTAAGTTCTGTACATAATCTATAATTGAGCACCAACTCAATGTGAGGCTACTACCTTTGTTTTACAAGATCCAACTTGTTTGAGAGAACCAACTCTCTGATTTCTCTAGCACCCACTAGAAAGAAGCATCAACTCCCTAAATGTTCCAGCACCAACTGGATTTATACAAGCACCAACTCCCTAAATGTTCCAGCACCAACTGGATTTATAAAAGCACCAACTTGCATACATAAAACTCTGTGTTTTCCCAAGCACCACCCTGTTTTCTAGCCACAACTAGATGTAAGCTTCAACTTCCAATATTCAAGAACCAAATTGAATAACAGAGGACTACAGTCCTCCCTAGCACCACCCTACCTCCCTGATTATAAATACATGATTGAATAAACAACAACACAAATATATCAATTCTTACCACTTCTTCTCTATTCTTCAAATCTTCTCTGCTTCACTATTCTTCTGCTCTGTTCATACTTGACTTGACTTGCTGTCTCTCTCTATCTGGTCTTTCTTTGTTCTTCTCATGC
Organism: Picea sitchensis; assembly: GCA_010110895.2. Taxonomy (NCBI): domain Eukaryota; kingdom Viridiplantae; phylum Streptophyta; class Pinopsida; order Pinales; family Pinaceae; genus Picea; species Picea sitchensis. The sequence goes on from SNQJ01S0083206.1 coordinate 30,923, forward strand.
TCTTTGATATCTGGAGATTCTGTTCTCTTCACCACCCCCCCACCCCCTCCCCCCCATTTTTCTTGTTCTATTCAGCTTCTGTTTCTCATTTCTGAGTTTGATCTCACGCTATGTATACTGTGGTTTTTCATTTTTCCCAATTCAACATATTTTTCACTCAGAACAACCGTGGACGCCCAATCACTTCATGTCTATTTTATACACGCAAACCTCTGCAGTTACAACTCAAATCTACCCTGGCAAAAACACCTCAACCACTGAATCACCAATCGTTCAAGAATCATGATTCAATTTAGCTAACTGAATCGTAACTGATCAATTAACTTCTGAAGAAAAACAATAACCCTTCGATCATATTCCTGATTAACCTGCACTGTTGAATTACAAGTGCCGGGGCTCGCACTTATTCCATATGCCCATTGGCTGTGACCACGGGCCTAATCAAAATGCATTTCGAATTTTTCATTTCGACAATCCCGTGTCGAAGGGTCTCGACATTCCAAGTCGTGATCCCCAAAACTCCGAAAAGGAGCTTAGCTGGACTGGCTCCTTCCCTTCTCGTGACCATGTAACCACATGCTGTGACCACTTGCTAACCAAACGAGCACTTCACGATTCACGACTTTGGGAATCCTATGGTGAAGTGTCTCGACTCTTCATGTTGCGATCACCGAAAAGGAGCTTAGCTCCGCTAGCTCTTTCCCCTCATGTGACCACCGACGATGACCACAGGCTACGCCAAAAGGTGCTTCACGATTTCACATTTCGACATTCTTGCCGTGAGTGTCTTTGACTCCTCCAACTCCCTGTATCCGAAACTTCGAAATGGAGCCAGATCAACGGTCCACCATCCGCGGTGATCAGACGACTCTCCTCCACCCCGGTACTTGAGCCTTCGGGACTTTGGGGAAGTGTTGAAGCTGAAACTCTCGAAACAAGAACTCACGAAGTGATGTCATTCTTGCGTCACTCAATGACGTGTCAAGAGTTGAGTGGATTCCACGTGTCACTCAGAATTATGATTTTTAGTGGCCTGAAAAGCCCAATCAATTTGACACTTGTCCTTATATGCTCGTGCCACGTGTCCTTACTGATATAAGTTGCCACCTGTCCTCGCTAACGTGGTCTGTCATGATCTACCTCCTAGATTTGACGATCCATATTTGTCTTCAATCCAACAGCTAAGATTATATCGCGATTTCGCATATCGCGAGTTCGAGAGGTTAGGAGCCTCTTTCCTTTGACCTTTCAGTCATCAAAAAAACAATCGCTCGCCATGTATCCTCTGCATCCAATGTTCCACACCATACCTCGATCCAAAGGTTCAAATCAATCCTCGATTCGACGATCCAGATCATTTCAGGATATCGCATATCGCAAGTTCAAGAGGTCAGAGCACCTCCTTCCTTTGTATTTCTCGATCTGCGAAACTCCGAAACAGAGTCTTTGACGTGCTCTGATCTTTCGCCACATGTCCTCTTTGATAATGGACGGTCCCCCTACTTTCGATATTTTGTAGGCCTGCTTCATTTTTCACGTAAAGATCATGCTCCTTCTTATGGATCCAACGACGGTCGGTCTTCGGGCGCTGATAAGACACCTAAGATCTGTTCTCTTCTACTGCACGCTACTCCTATCTAAATTCAGATCTGACGGTCATCGGAGATTCTGAATGAGATCCAACGATCACTGTTGCTCTTCTCAGTTGATCTTTCCATTTCCATGCCATCATCGCTCTGCTGATCGTACTTATCTTTGCCATCAATGACAAACACACATACTCTGCCTCTGTCTGAAAACATGCCAACAATCTCCAACACCAATAAAAATAAAAAACCTTTATAACTCCTTTTGAAAATAACTTATAACTCCTTAAGAATAAATCTTATGCTTCCTTAAAAAGCTTGACCTTAAAAATTCATATTTAAAAACTTTCTATTGTTCATACACTTTAAAAATATTTAAGGATTTAAACTTAGAATGTGCAATTAGTACTTTTTTGTGTTGTCCGTACAAACTATTCACAAACGTCATATGATTTTGATTTTAATTTATGTCGTACGAATCGATCGTGTTGTACAATTGATTGGAGTTATCGTACAATTTTTTTTGAACCACCATACTAATTTGCTATACAATTTTGAGACAATGTACTATGTAATTTCTAAGTTGTTGTCATAGGATTTCTAGTTAATTGTTGAGCCATAGTCCCTGTACAGTTTTCGAGCTTCCATATGATGTAATTGTTGATTTGTTGCCATATGATTTTTAAGTAATTGTTGAGCAGCCAAATTAATTTATCCATTGTACACTTTTTCTATTGTTTGTTTGTACAATTTCTTTACGGATTTTTTTAATTGTTGAGTCGTACACATAATTAATTAATCACTAGTCTATACAATATAATTTTTTCTTTTTTTTGTTGTCGTACATGTTTAATTGATCCATACAAATCTTCTTGTCCATACAGTGCATCCATACAATTATTTCCTCTTGTTCGTACAGATCTTTCCTTGACTTCGCCATTTTGTTTGTCTTTTTCTCTCCAAATCCTTTGGTGTGCCAATTTTTGTCTCGACACAATACTTTGACGTTGCCCTACGACACAATCACCATGGATCTAATACCATGTTATACTATGCTATGGAGATTATACAAGAGACAAGTGAGAGAGAATTTGAATTTAAACCACCTTCTTGTTTTAGGAGACTCGAGGGTAATAATTGATTGGATTAATCACAAATGCAATCTCCGTTCAATCCACATTGAAGGATGGAAGCAAAAAACAAGGGAGCTCTCCAACTTCTTCATCGACATAAATTTCCATCATATTTCAAGATCCCATAATTCAGAGGCGGACGCTCTCTCTAAGCGGGCTCTTGGCGAAGTGATTGGGAGGCTCTCGGTTTATCATTGTGATAAAGGGAAAGAAAGCCCTATCTCCTCCTTCAACATTTTTGAATGATATTGTTTCCCACCAGTCTTTCGATTGACAACTTTGTAAGCTTGGCTTGATCGTTTCTTCAAGAGTCCACTAGCTAGAGTGGCCTTCTTCCATCTCCTCCTTGAAATTCTATGGTAATTGTATGAATTGGTTCTTTCATTGGCCATGGCTGATTGTGCGCCCTCAGCTTGCTGCTGTCTTTGTAAACAAGTTTATACACTATATAAATTTGAGAAAAATTTCTTCTTGGAAAAAAAGAGAGATGTATTATATTAATGTGTACAAGATTACATAAGGTGATGTTGTATGTATATCTACCAAGTTCCATTATTACCACAAGGAACCACTCACCCAATTTCATAATGCATTTAACATAAATGTCAATTATTGCATACGACTTATTTCCACTTTATGATATTACATTTTACTTGAATTTATTTATTACTAATGAAATAGGCATTACAATATCTAATCCCCCCTCTTAATGTTAATTTCATTTTCCACAACTGCTAACAATACCCTGTTGCCAATGATATTTGGTTTTATTTGCATAAACATTTTTTACACATATGCATTTTGAGTGAACACTTCATCCATTGTCAAGGATAACCATAGACTAAAATAGAACGATGTTGCATATGTTCATGGACATAATTTATATTACTATATTACCGAGGGGGGGAATTTTATTCCAAAAGGGGGCAGGAAATGAAACAAGTCAATCACTATTAAGAACACAATAATTCACAGGAAATTGTATACTCCTAGAAGTTTATATTTACATCACTCTACCTCAATCTTGGAATTGCATCACTTGGACCTTACATTTTAGCAGATTACTTGGTATATGGAAGAGAATAATCCAAGGTATAATGATTCTAATGGAATTTGGCCTGGTTTTTTCTACTATGCAATGACAAAGTGGGGTGATAATGGAGCTTGAATCATGCATATGGTCACTTCTTATTTGACTAAATGCTTGTATCTTACACATCATAATGTAAACTTAGCATCACCACTATTGATTCATTAGGATCACTTCTTCATGAACAACCATGGGAGGGTATTGTTATTGATCACTACCACTGACCAAAAAGAATAGTTGGTGTTTTGGAGGGAATACGAGTTAAATCCATCCATAACTATGCTCAATCAGAGGCTCTGTACTCCATCCTTGAATTTATCGGGCCATGCATCCTCTATATGCTTCATGTATATTGAATTTGTTTGGATTCACATAACTCCTAGCTCACTTATATTTGAGGCATGCCACCCCTGCAACATGGCTAATTGTTTGCAATAAAATAGCCTTTGAATCCTTGGAATTATAGGCATGTGCCTCTATATCTTATGAGGAGGACCATGTGCCTTACCCTTGTTTTTTTATTTATGGTACCTGTCATTTTTACATTATGGACATATGTCTTTGTCCACATATTCGTTTCTATATAGAATACAATCATTTAGATGAGCATGGTATGATATTTTCTCAACACCCAACATTTTCAGCCTTTGCTTTGCCTCTGCGCAACTATCAGGCAAGCGATTATCACTCGAAAGTACCTTATTTTTGAATAACCTACAATTAGTGGGAAATAKAAATTTACATTGTCATTAAGCATGAATGAAATCGACCCTTTTCTTCCTTCATTGTGTGACAAGATTCCTTAAAAATTTAGGGGACTTAACAGTTAGTTACTGTTATCACACAATTTGTACTTGCCCAAAAGCCAAGGCAAGTGAAAGCAAGATTGGCGTAACAAGGAGTGACCTATCACTGTCACCTTAATAGGAAACCCCTTTCTATTTAGGAGTATATCAATGTACCCCAGGGGAGATGTCCCCAGTGACCTGAGGTTTTGAGAAGGCTAAGGTCAAAGTACAAGAAAGTTCCCTCCTTCTCACAGGTCACTCAGTTTCAAAGGGTTATTTAAAATGTCTTATAGAGATGAAGCAAATGAATAATATTGTGTACCTGCCCAGAACAAGACAACATAATAGAAAAGGGTCACTTTCCAAGTACCAAAATGATATTAATGATTCATAAGACAATGAACTCTTCAGAAATATACTAGCTGATATAAATTACAACAACACAACAATTTACAACAACAATGATAAATTTGTAAAATCCACAATAACTATGCTTCAAAATGCTTGAGAAAAGACTAGAAAATGTAACTTTAACTAGGTGAATTGATATTAGATAGTCACACACAGATTTAGAAATGTTTAGCTAGCATAACATGCCACTTTTAAGGTCAATTTACTGCTATTAGATGGTTGTATCAATCATTTGTAACAACAACAAGTTGGTTAGTGAACTAGGCTAATCTAAGGTCAATAGGAGTTAGTGAATGTTCCAAAGAAGATAGTTTAAAAGTGGTTTGATCAATCAATCACTAGTAGTGGATAAACTAGTGCCTTCTAGGGTAATGGAGTCAATGATAGAATCAACAAATATTAGAGGGAAATAACAATGATAATACTTAGTCAAAGGGAGATAGAGAAGACGAGAGATGTGTTAGTAACCCAAGGCCTTAAACATCCAAGTCCTAGAGATAATTGCTAGAAAGTAAGGAAACTTAGGTCCTAGGGATTTCTTTTTTTCTTAGACAATTTGAAATAAAATATGCAATAGGCAATGTAGGTAGGGTTACTAGAGTGCTACAATGGTAGGGATCTAATATCTACTTCTAGACAAGTTGCTCTTTGATAAAATTAAACAAGTGGAAAATTACAGGGAAAATGATAATAACTTATTCTTTTCTCCTAGTGTTTCAAGCAAACAATTTCATAATCTTTAATATGAAACAAGTAAATTCACCATAAGAATTCATTCACAATAAAGAAATGAAGATTTTCTACTTACTTCACCAAGAATAATCAAGCTTAAACCCTAGTTGAAGATCTTCCACCATGAAAATAGCCAAGAAACACCAAAATTAGCCTCCTCCAAGAAGTGCACCTAAACTTTCAGCCAATAACCCTTGAAAATGGCACAAATTTAAGACCACACACTTGTGTGATGAGTGAATGATGATAAAATGATATTTTCTCTCTCTTATTTATATAATATCAATAACCTTTAATTACAGTTAGGTCATAAAAAGGCCGACATGGCCAAATTACATTGAAATCTAGTTTTTACATAAATGTCATTAATTAAACCCTAAACTCAAATCCAAGGGTGACRTCATGCCATTCTAGGGTGATGTTACCCCCCTAGGGTKGAATKCTAGGCCTCATATGCAAAACGTTTGGCCTCCAAAGGCCCCAAACGCTGCCACGCATGCSAACTAACACACAACTGTCCTCATAAATGAAAACCCTGACTTGATGACGTCTAGGGTCAAAATGATGATGTCATGGGCCTCGAAGGGTCAAYGTCCAAGAGGAAAGGAAAGACCCCCTTGGGTCTAGGTCTGTTGGACTATCCATGATGCAACATCRTCCTTTCTTCYTGGTGCAAACCTGTGGTTTCTCTTTTCCCCCTGGTGGGGTTACAACATCAATCTGTTGGGATTTTAGCCCCATGGAGGTCCAACCTAATCATTCCCCCATATGTACCTGTTCACCTCGAAAAGTCCTACAGTAAAAACAAGTACACCCTCCAGGGGTTCATAATTCACATGCATCATAGCAATGACAATCACATATAATAATCAAATTACCCAAACATGTGCATCAAACCCCTCTTTACCCAGGAAAATGCTCAAAGATGTTATGCAGATTAACAAGTCAGGTTTGGAGGGGGTCTCAGTATTTCCTATTGGGATAATCCTCCTTAAGTTTGGGGTGTTTCCCAGGTGAGAGCCAATATAGGTCATGTAAGTGTGTGAAATAGTGTAGGGGAAGTGTTTGGGGTGAAGGTGTAGTGATAACAGGGAAATGCAGGTATTTCCTGTGGGTGCCTATGTAGAGGGCGAGTTGCACCTTATCATGGATGCCATTGTTTCCTATCCCATTCAATGCCTTTTATTCTTAGTCTTATTGCGTTTGATATTTTTTAATTTCAAGAAAAAATATGGGGGACACTGTCTTCGCGTGGTGACCAGAGGTGATAACGTTACCCACAAACATTTCACGGAAATGAGAAGGTTGGATTGTGATGAGACCCACTTTCTCTTGGCTATGCCACTAAGAGCCACTACCCTGGTTTGGTGACCAGATAGATGGTAGTGTCATACTGCTAGATTCCCATGGACCTAATAGGCTGGCTCATGATGAGACCTTCCATCCACCAACTAGTACCTTGAGTTTTTTTTATCTTACGGGTCCCCTTTTCTTACCGAGAAGCCTTTTATTTCTTTCTCGGGAATCCCTGGGTGAAGAATATCAAAGGTTTCATTTTGGATTTTAACTCTTGCTAGCTACTTTTACCCTTTGGGCCTTTAGCCCCTTCTTCCCACAAGGCAAGGTACAACCCTTCCTAGCTTGGCAAACCCAATGCCCGAACCAAGGTGGGGGGAGATGAGAGGAATAATGATGAAAAGTGGTAAGTATGGAGGGAATGGATGATGATATTTTCTATACCCACCCAATGGAAACTTATCTTAAAGGGGAATCGACTTACTAGTCATTATGTCACCATCCCAGGTATGAACAAGTTAAAGAGAATAATTTCCAAGCAAATGTTATGAAATGAAGGAGAATTCAATGCAACATATTCAAGTGCTTCAAAAATCAGAGTGACACATACCATGATATCCTGACTCATTACCTCATGGAGCAAGACTTATCACTACTACAGAACTAGGATGGTGGGATGGATGCTACTGTTGCTGATAGATGGATTGCACTGAAGAAAACATGGGCCCTCCAGGGCCATGATCAAGTCATCCGACTCTTGACACTCCATGTCTAGGACTTGTGGGCCTTGAGACATGATCTCCTTAGTTATCCCTAGGGTAGGGGATAACATCTGGCTCCAACCCGGGGACATGTGCTCACCGTAGAGCGCATGAGAACCTCAAAGTCTCTGGTATGACCTGCATCTGGTATATCTCAACAAAATACATCAGTAATATTTAGGGTGGTGATATTACCCCTCGCTAATATATGATATAATAAAATAAAGATAAGCATGCATATATACATAATGGAAAAATACAATGTGAAAATGAAACTATACTAGCATGATATGAAGATGGTATATACAATGGATGCAAATGCCTACCTACCTCTACTTACTTGTTGGTTGAATGCTAGGTGTAGTCAAATAACTAGTGAAACCATCCTAGCAATATCTCATAATACCTGCCTTTGTGCTTCATCATGAACCAAAACAATGACAAGTCAATCACATAAGTAACATGATTTAGAACATGTATCACATCATCAGAAATCGTAAAGTATAGCTGATGGAGGTGGGAGGGAGGGATGTAATTATGTCAAGTCACACTTCTAGGAAAGTGCTCAATCCATATCAGAAAGGGATCGTGAAAAATCAAAGGTTCAAAAGACTGACTCAAAGAGTCTGAAAGTTGGCTACCTTGGACATCTTGACATCTTGAGGTCTAGGAAGGGACTAGTATGAACCTAGAGGATGATTGACAATTTCTTAAGGGAGGGCTGAAAGACTGAGATAATAAAGTTGTTCTTAAAGTATTCGACTTACCCTCGAATTCTAAAAGTAGGCTTTGCCCAGGAGAAAACTTAAGACAAAGGACATATTTCCCAACTATACCTTTAGTGACATGGCGAGGTAAGGTAGTCGAAGGGAGATGGAAAACCTTGTCACAAGGATCATTCTTTGGGAAAGCAATGTCCTCACCTTTATTAATGTCTGAGTAAAACAGTGGTTGATAATCTTCTTCATAGAATAAATCCAAGTGGTCAAAGGAATACTCATCAAAATCCTCAAGGTATGACCGACAATCATCATGAGAATATTGCACTGGGTCATCCTTGGGTGCTTGGAAAACTTTTGTAATTATATCATCATCTTGTTGGCAAACTTCAAAATTAGCAGGAACATCACATGATTGTTGTAAATGCAACATTCAAAGATATTCTTCCATATCATAAATGGGATCCTCATTAGAACCAATCACATCCCACTTACATCTCCCAACATGTATCAACTCATCAATATTATCAACCATGTCACTACCTTTATCATAACATGAAGGATTTAGTGCATCAAGGGGTTCCTCTAGTACTTCTTCACTTTCCAAATCATAAAATAAATCATAATCAAAATCTTGGAAAGGGAAATAACTTACCGTGTTCACTTCTTGATGTGAAGGAGCATCAATGGATTGTATGACTTCATCAAATGGAAGAGGGTATAGTACATCATTCCCAAGACTCATCTTCTTAATAATCTATTCGTCTTCATCAAAAAATGAAGGACCTAGCTCTTCCAAGGGTTCCTTTACTTCTTCACCTTCTGAATCATAGAACAAAGTGTGATAAAAAAACTGGAAAGGAAAATGACTCACATCATTCTCCTCATATTGTGCAGTAGAGATAGGATCTTGGAGAGATTCATCGGACAGAGGAGCATATATTAGTGCTTAATCCTCATAATTCACTTCTTTAGTTAAATATTTACTGCATTCTATCGAATCATGGGAAAAATCTTTCTCCTCTTCGAGGGGTTGACAATTTTCTTCATAAATATCTCCTTCTATATCAGAGGGTTCTTGGTATTGAGTATGGTACACATCCATGAGATATTCCACAATCTCAGTGGTGAATCCTTCGTCCTCTAGGGATATTGTGATATTTTGAAGGGAATATTCACATGTCTGGTATTGTGGTTTGACAAACTCAATAAACCTACTAATGAGGTCTACG
>SNQJ01S0083206.1:40680-51555 GCA_010110895.2 Picea sitchensis
ATGGTACACATCCATGAGATATTCCACAATCTCAGTGGTGAATCCTTCGTCCTCTAGGGATATTGTGATATTTTGAAGGGAATATTCACATGTCTGGTATTGTGGTTTGACAAACTCAATAAACCTACTAATGAGGTCTACGGAAGATGATATACTTGTATCTTCTCAACAACTCTTAAACCAATCATGCAAAAAAGATGGCAGAGAAAGTATGAACAATTTTACCAGAACATCCTCTCCTTCCAATTCTATCTCACTTATATACTTCAATAATTCTACAATGTGAGTAATTGGGAGCCCTCTGAATCTTGGAGAGTTGTTTAACCATTTTGGATCAAAATAATGCGGGTATCCTTGGAAAATTTTGAAATCAATAGTGAGATACACTTTTTCCTAGGGCACCATGATCCCATAACTTGGAAATATCACAAAATTGAGGGAAAGGTGGCACCATGGAAAAGGTCAGTGGAGTTGCCAGATATTCTCTTAAGGATTATCAAAGGGATGAGGGAATCACCCTCAGTGGAGTCTCTAGGTAATCTTTGTGAAAAGAAGGCTTTGGATAAAGGCTTACCTAAAAAGTGTCGTTGAGGAACATCGACTCAGTGTTCCCTAGAAACTACACCAAAATGTTATCGCACAATATGTACTTTCCCAAAATCCAAGGCAAGTGAAAGTAATATTGGCGTAACAGGGAGTGACCTTTCACTGTCACCTTAATAGGAAATCCCTTTCTATCTAGGAGTATATCAATGTACCCCAGGGGAGACATCCCCAATGACCTGAGGTTTTGAGAAGGCTAAGGTCAAAGTACAAGAAAGTTCCCTCCCTCTCACAGGTCACTCAATTTCAAAGGGTTCTTTAAAATGTCTGATAGAGATGAAGCAAATGAATAATATTGTGTACCTGCCCAGAACAAGATAACAAAATAGAAAATGGGCACTTTCCAAGTAGCAAAATGATATTAATGCTTCATAAGACAATGAACTCTTAAAAAATATACTAGCTGATATAAACTTGTAGCAGTACAAGAGTTTACAACATCAATGATAAATTTGTAAAAACCACAATAAATATTCTTCAAAATTCTTGAGAAAAGACTAGAAAATGTATCTTTAACTAGGAAAATTGATATTAGATAGTCACAAGCAGATTTAACAATGTTTTAGCTAGCATAACATCTCACTTTTAAGGTCAATTTGCTATTCTTAGATGGTTGTAGCAATATTTTGTAACAACAACAAGTTGGTTAGTGAACTAGGCTAATCTAAGGTCAATAGGAGTTAGTGAATGTTCCAAAGAAGATAGTTTAAATGTGGTTTGATCAATCAATCACTAGTAGTGGATAAACTAGTGCCTTCTAGGGTAATGGAGTCAATGATAGCAACAAAAAATATTAGAGAGAAATAGAAATGATAATACTTAATCAAAGGGAGATGGAGAAGATGAGAGAGGTGTTGGTAACCCAAGGCCTCAAACATCCAAGTCCTAGATATAATTGCTATAAAGTAAGGAAACTTAGGCCCTAACGATTTATCTTTTCCTTAGACAATTTGAAATAAAATATGCAATAGATAAAGTAGGTAGGGTTATTAGAGTGCTACAATGGTAGGGCTCTAGTATCTACTTCTAGACAAGGTGCTCTTTGAGAAATTTAAACAAGTGGAAAATTATAGGGAAAAGGATAATAACTTATGCTTTTCTCTTAGGGTTTCAAGCAAGTAATTTCATAATCTTTAATATGAAACAAGTAAATTCACCATAAGCATTCATTCACAATAAATAAATGCATATTTTCTACTTACTTCACCAAGAATAATCAAGCTTAAACCTTAGTTGAAGATATTCCACCATGAAAATAGCCAAGAAACACCAAAATTAGCCTCCTCCAAGAAGTGTGCCTAAAATTTCAGCCAATAACTCTTGAAAATGGCACAAATTTCAGACCACACACTTGTGTGATGAGTGAATGATGATAAAATGAGAATTTCTCTCTCTTATTTATACAATATCAATAACCTTTAATTACAGTTAGGTCATAAAAAGGCCGACATGGCCAAATTACATTAAAATCCAGTTTTTACATAAATGTCATTAATTAAACCTTAAAGTCAAATCCAAGGGTGACGTCATGCCCTTCTAGGGTGACATTACCCCCCTAGGGTGGAGCGCTAGGCCTCAGATGCAAAACGTTTGGCCTCCAAAGGCCCCAAATGCTACCACATGTTCCAACTAGCACACAATCATCCTCATAAATGAAAACCCTGATTGGATGACTTCTAGGGTCAAAATGATGACGTCATGGACCTCCAAGGGTCAATTTCCAAGAGGAAAGGAAAGACCCCCCATGGATCTAGGTCTGTCGGAGTGTCCCTGATGCAACGTCATCCTTTCTTCCTGGTGAAAACCTATGGTTTCTATTTTCCCCTTGGTGGGGTTACACCATCAATCTGTTGGGATTTCAGCTCCATGGAGGTCCGACCTAATCATTCCCCCATATGTACCTAACCTCCTAGAAAAGACCTACATTAACAAAAAGTACACCCTCCAGGGGTTCATAAGTCACAAACATCATAGCAATGTCAATAAAATCTAATAATCAAATCACCCAAACATGTGCATCAAACCCCCCTTTACCTAGAAAAATGCTCAAAGATGTTATGTAGTTTAACAAGTCAGGTTTGGAGAGGGTCTCAAGATGTCCTATTGGGATAATCCTCCTTAAGTTTGGGGTGTTTCCCAGGTGAGAGGAAATCTATGTCATATAAGTGTGTGAAATGGTGTAGGGGAAGTGTTTGGGCAGAGGGTGCAGTGATAACATGGAAATGTAGGTCTTTCCTGTGGGTTCCTTTGTAGAGGGTGAGCTGCACCTTATCATGGATGCAATTGTTTCCTCTCTGATTCGGTTCCTTTTATTCTTAGTCTTATTTCTTTTGATCTTTTTTATTTTCAATGGAAAAACTGGGGGACACTATCCTAGCATGGTGACCAAAGGTGACAACGTTACCCACAAACATTTCACGGAAATGAGAAGGTTGGATCGTGATGAGACCCCCTTTCTCTTAGCTATGCCACCAAGAGCCACTACCTTGGTTTGGTGACCAAATAGATGGTAGTGTCATACCGCTACATGCCCATGGACCTAATAGGTCGGATCATGATGAGACCTCCCATCCACCAACTAGTACCTTGAGTTTTATTTTATTTTATGGGTCCCCTTTTCTTACTGAGAATCCTTTTATTGATTTCTCAGGAATCCATGGGCGAAGCATATCAAAGGTTTCATTTTGGATTTTAACTCTTGCCAGCTACTTTTATCCTCTGGGCCTTTATCCCCTTCTTCCCACAAGGCAAGGTACAACCCTTCCTATCTTGGAAAACCCAATGCCCGAACCAAGGTGGGGGGAGATGAGAAGAATAATGATGGAAAGTGGTAAGTATGGAGGGAATGGGCGGTGAACTTTCGTAGATCCACCCAGTGGAAATTCATCCTAAAGGGGAATCAACTTACTAGGGAATTATGTCACCATTTAGGTATGAACAAGTTAAAGAACATAATTTCCAATCAAATTTTATGGAATGAAGGAGAATTCAGTGCAACATATTCAAGTTCTTCAAAAATCAATGTGACACATACCATGATACCCAGAATAATTACCTCATGGAGCAAGACTTACTGCTACTTCAAGGCCAGGCTGGTGGGATGGATGTTTCTGCTGTTGATAGATGGACTGCACTGAAGAAAAATGGTCCCTCCAGGGCCATGCTCAAGTCATCCGGCTCTCGACACTCCATATCTAGGACCTGTGGGCCTCAAGACATGATCTCCTTAGTTATCCCTAGGGTAGGGGATACCAATTACCTCAAAAGGGTCGTGAAACACATGTCTGACATACCATACATTTCTTTCAAGTTGTACAAGAACATTGTTGTCCCTAGTTGGGTAGACCTTGCAAAATCTTGTATTGGATGAAATACATGGTTAGTGGAAGTAGATTTTAGGTTTTTGTAGAAGGTATCTACGATATCATTTTCATCCCCCAACTCATTTTGATAGAATGCATCTAACAACATTACCTCCATGGCCTGAGTATCCTGCAAAAAATCACCCATACCAATATATATATCATTTCCTTCATCCTAAACATGTGAAGAACTAGTGTTACTGTCGAGGTTTTGAATTGGTGACTCATGACGTAGTGGGAATTGAATATGTGGTTGTTTCAACCATTCTCGATATGCTTTCTCTTTGAGCTCTTTTTCGTTTAGCATCAAAATCATGACTTGAAATCGTAGCGGGGTGAAATGGTAGATAGGTTGCTCGTCATCATAATCCTAATTGCAAAAATATTCAACATTACATTGATAATATTAGTAACACAATGCTTTTAATATGTTCAAACATTATACCAAACATTTATTACATGCATGGACTTTTTCTTCCCAATAAAAAGCATGAAACCAACCCTTTTATAAAACAAATGTCAAATTAAGAAATACATTTACATTAGTTCCATTGAAAATCCAAAAATACAATTACTCAAACATCTTTTTCTTACACCCTATGGGGTTGTCTACATAAAAGAGATCAAATTCATGGTGTAATATCGTTGACCCAAGTTGGTTGTTGTAAGATGGCATGTTGGGATTGGTAGGGTAAAGATGTCCATTTTCATCAAACATCTTCTAGCAGTATTTTTCTCCTAATAAGATCTTGCATAATTTTGGGACCACATGAATATCTTGAACATTTGAACTCGATCCTGCAAAATTCAATGAACAATTATTAAACTACACCTGCATACATAACATAAATTTGATGAGATAAATGAATTATCAATAAAATCTAGACGTAATTCAATCAGCGTGAGAGAACTTGAAGGAGTTCCAAAGATACATAATGAGGCAAAGCCGGAATTTGAAAAATTGGCCATTTGATATTATATATATTTTTCTTGCATTTGAATGAAAAACTGTCATCTTGGGTAGCATAGGACAATATAACTTCAAAAATAATTTCCAATAACTTTTATAACTTGAAAACACACTTACAAAATCATTATTTTTTTCCACCCAGCTATATAAGAAATGTCAATATGGCTTTACAAAATCCGAAACCATTACTCAATCCTTGAAAATATCCTTCTTGAACATAGAAAATGTGAATTTGATGCTCATCCCCTCTCTCACTCTCTTCCTCGTTCCCTCCCCATCTCTCCCTATATTCCCCCCCGCCCTCTCTCTTTCTTGCATCAACCCCTCTCTCCCCCTCACTCTGTATCCCCCTCCCTCTCTCACTCACTATATCCGCTTCCCTCTATCCCAACTCTCTACCCCCCCCACCAATGCATATGTATGACCAAAACACACTGGTGCATTTAATTGAGATAAGCATTTATGACTGACCTCTGTTATTGCTTCCACAAAGAAAACCCTCCTCAAACTTTAAATACGGATGTTTGCATTTAAATTATGAAAATGTAATTGTCTTATGGTACATTATTACTTACACACCTTCCCGGTGTGTTAATAATTACAAGTCATATCAGTGCGTTTCAAATTGTCTATCACAGCGAATGAAGCAAGTTAGAAAAATAACGGGCACTTAATATCAAAACTTTGAAATTTATTACGAAAATAAATTGGTGTGTTACGTATACCACCCCGGTGCATTATGAATACCACATTGGTGCATTACACACTAAAAATACAACTTCTGAAAAAAACAATGCATACGTTTATCATCAATGCAATGAAATATACAACGAAATATGAGCGAGAATTTTAGTTTTGTGTTTATAAAGGAAAACCCTAATCATTGTTTTATTGTTTTCCAAATTTTAGAGAGGATATTTGTGCAACAAATATTTATCAACAAAGATTTCCAAGTGGGTGGGTTTTTTGAAGAGCTAAATTAGAGGGGGGCTATTGTGGATCACATAGAAATATGCAGAGTAGAAATTTCAGGTGTACGATTTCATTATATTAATCATCTTGATCATTCTCTTATTTGATTCAAACAATTTTCAGTGCATTTCTTAACAAAAAAAAGGGTTTCATAGTTACCTTGAGTATTGGAAGCCCCAATTTCTTGACTGTTCTTTTGTTTTCTCCTTCTATATCTCACAAAAAGATTTTTTTAAGCACAATTTTTTTATAGGGTTTGGTTATTTATATATGGGGGTTTCCTATCTGTTGCAATGAAAGCACTCATTGCATTGGATTCTAAACCCTTATGTTGTTGTCGATTTTTGTTTTTAAAAAATGCCTTTGCGGTGACTGATGTACTAATTACACAGTAAACACATTGGAGCATATTTGTTTTTAAACAACACTTCTATATTTCAATTCAAAATTTTTAATTTCGACAGTGCACAATTTACCAAAACACGCATAGGGTCACCTTATTACAAAACACACTGTTCAGTTTAAAATGGAAAAACCATTGTTTTATATGGAAATTGTCATTTCTTAAATTTCTTTAGTTCTCAACGATGTGTAATAAATAGTACTTAGGAAGTCATGCTTTTATTAATTCATAAATCACCGGCTAAATATAAAAATTTGCAAAACATTTTCAATTTCGCAACAACACTGTTATACTATACTAGTGCGTATATGTATGTATGACACTCTGGTGCATACATATTTTGTTAAGACCCTAGTGCAAATTTTCTTAATATACGTACTGGGTTTTTTTTTTTTTAAATGACAATTTTTGTATCTTTTTTCTCCAAGGAGATTTTGAAAATTCCAAGGGACAAACAAGGGGAAAACAATGACATGTTGGTAGGGATGTCCAAAAATGTGTAGAAGAAGATGTAATGAAAAATGAACATAATTTCATCGCATGAGGAACCATCCCAACTACAATGTTCATCAGAGGTATGTAATCGTTTTTTATTTTTTTTATGTACATTGAATTTAAGTATCGCATGAAATGCTAATTTTCAATTATTTTGTTGCATAACAAAGAAAGAAATATAATCCATTCATCACATAAGACAAGAACACGATGAATAAAATGGTTGATTGAAAACTTTGGGAATTATGCTACCATTCAGGTATGAACAAGTTAAAGAACATAATTTCCAAGCAAATTTTATGAAATGAAGGAGAATTCAGTGCAACATATTCAAGTGCTTCAAAAATCAAAGTGACACATACCATGATACCCAAACTCATTACCTCATGGAGAAAGAATTACTGCTACTTCAAGGTCAGGCTGGTGGGATGGATGCTGTTGTTGTTGATAGATGGACTGCATTGAAGAAAACATGGGCCCTCCGGGTCCATACTCAAGTCATCCGGATCTCGACACTCCATGTATAGGACCTGTGGATCTCAATACATGATCTCCTTAGTTATCCCTAGGGTAGGGGATAACAATTACCTCAAAAGGGTCATGAAACACACGTCTGACATACCATACATTGCTTTGAAGTTGTAAAAGAACATTGTTGTCCCTAGTTGGGTAGACCTTGCAAACTCTTGTATTGGACCAAATAGATGGTTGGTGGAAGCAGATTTTAGGTTTTCGTAGAAGGTATCTACGACATCAATGTCATCCCCCAACTCATTTTTATAGAATCCATCTAACAACATTACCTCCATGGCATGGGTATCTTGCAAGAAATCATCCATACCAATATCTATATCGTTTCCTTCATCCCCAACATGTGAAGAACTAGTGTTACTGTCGAGGTTTTGAATTGGTGACTCAGGATGTAGAGGGAATTGAATATGTGGTTGTTTCAACCATTCTCGATATGCTTTCTCTCTGAGCTCTTTTTCATTTAGCATCAAAATCATGAATTGAAATCGTAGTGGGGTGAAATGGTAGATGGTAGATAGGTTTCTCATCATCATAATCCTAATTGTAAAAATATTGAACATTACATTGATAATATTAGTAACACAATGATTTTAATATGTTCAAACATTATACCAAACATTTATTACATGCATGGACTTTTTCTTCCCAATAAAAGACATGAAACCAACCCCTTTATAAAATAAATGTCAAATTAAGAAATACATTTACATTAGTTCCATTGAAAATCCAAAAATCCAAATACTCAAACATCTTTTTCTTACACCCTACGAGGTTGTCTACATAAAAGAGATCAAATTCATGGTGTAATATCGTTGACCCAGGCTGGTTGTTGGAAGATGACATGTTGGGATGGGTAGGGTAAAGATGTCCATTTTCATTAAACATCTTCTTGCAATATTTTTCTCCTGATAAGAGCTTGCATAATTTTGGGACCACATGAATATCTTGAACATTTGAACTCGATCCCGAATCTTGATCCTGCAAAATTCAATGAACAATTATTAAACTACACCTGCATACATAACATAAATTCTATGAGATAAATGAATTATCAATAAAATCTAGACGTAATTCAATCAGTGTGAGAGAACTTGAAGGGGTTCCAAAGATACGTAATGAGGCAAAGCTGGAATTTGAAAAATTGGCCATTTGATATTATAATTTTTTTTTCTTGTATTTGAATGAAAAACCATCATCTTGGGTAGCATAGAGCAATATAACTTCAAAAATAATTTCCAATCACTTTTATAACTTGAAAACACACTTAAAAAATCATTATTTGTTTCCACCCAGCTATACAAGAAATGTCAATATGGATTTACAAAATTCGAAACCATTACTCAGTCCTTGAAAATATCCTCCTTAAACATAGAAAATGTGAATTTGATGCTCATCCCCTCTCTCACTCTCTTCCTCCTTCCCTCCCCATCTCTCCCTGTATTCCCCCCTGCCCTCTCTCTTTCTTGCATCAAACCCTCTCTCCCCCTCATTCTGTATCCCCCTCCCTCTCTCACTCACTATATTCGCTTCCCTCTACCCCAACTCTCTCTCCCCCACCAGTGCATATGTATGACCAAAACACACCGATGCATTTAATTGAGATAAGCGTTTATGACTGACCTCTGTTATTGCCTCCACAAAGAGAAACCTCCTCAAACTTTAAATACGAATGTTTGCATTTAAATTATGAAAATATAACTGTCTTATGGTACATTATTACTTACACACCTTCCCGGTGTGTTAAAAATTACACGTCACATCAGTGCGTTTCAAACTATCTATCACATCGAATGAAGCAAGTTAGAAAAATAACAGGCACTTAGTATCAAAACTTTGAAATTTATTAGGAAAATAAATTGGTGTGTTATGTATACCACCTCAGTGCATTATGAATACCACACTGGTGCATTACACACGGATTAACACACTAAAAAATACAACTTCTGAAAAAAACAACGCACACATTTATCATCAATGTAGTGAAATATACAACGAAAAATGAGCGGGAATTTTAGTTTTGTGTTTATAAAGGAAATCCCTATTCATTGTTTCATTGTTTTCCAAATTTTAGAAAGGATATTTGTGCAACACATATTTATCAACAAACATTTCCAAGTGGGTGGGTATTTTTTGAAGAGCTAAATTAGAGGGGGGCTACTGTGGATCACATAGAAATATGCAGAGTATAAATTTTAGGTGTATGATTTCATTATATTAATCATCTTGATCATTCTCTTACTTGATTCAAACAATTTTCAATGCATTCCTTAACAAAAAAAAGGGTTTCATAGTTACCTTGAGTATTGGAAGCCCCAATTTCTTGACTTTTCTTTTGTTTTCTCCTTCTATATCTCACAAGAAGAATTTTTTTAAGCACAATTTCTTTATAGGGTTTGGTTATTTATATATGGGTGTTTCCGATCCGTTTCAATGAAAGCACTCATTGCATTGGATCCTTAACCCTTATGTTGTTGTCGATTTTTGTTTTTAAAAAATGTCTTTGCGGTGACCGATGCACTATTTACACAGTAAACACATTGGAGCATATTTGTTTTTAAACAACACCTCTATATTTCAATTCAAAATTTTTAATTTTGACAGTGCACAATTTACCAAAACATGCATAGGGTCACTTTATTACAAAACACATTATTGAGTTTAAAATGGAAAAACCATTGTTTTATATGGAAATTGTCATTTCTTAAATTTCTTCAGTTCTCAACGATGCGTAATAAATAGTACTTGGGAAGTCATGCTTTTATTAATTCATAAAGCACCGACTAAATATAAAAAATTGCAAAACATTTTCAATTTCGCAACAACACTGTTATACTATACCGATGTGTATATGTATGTATGACACTCTAGTGCGTACATATTTTGTTAAGACCCTAGTGCGAATTATCTTAATATACATATTGTTTTTTTTTTTTTAAATAACAATTTTTGTATCTTTTTTCTCCAACGAGATTTTGAAAATTCCAAGGCACAAACAAGGGGAAAACAATGACATATTGGTAGGGATGTCCATAAAAGTGTAGAAGAAGATGTAATTAAAAATGAACATAATTTCATCGCACGAGGAACCATCCCAACTATAATGTGCATCAGAGGTATGTAATCATTTTTTTATTCTTTTATGTACATTGAATTTAAGTATCACATGAAATACTAATTTTCAATTATTTTGTTGCATAACAAAGAAACAAATATAATCCATTCATCACGTAAGACAAGACGACGATGAATAAAATGGTTGATTGCAAACTTTGTGAGTATTCAAGTTTTCGGCCTTTCTTAATATTTCATGTTTGATATGATAATTATATTTAAATAATTAATTCACACTTGTCCATGGATGTCTTCTACTAGGTGCTAACATACAAAGAGGATCATGTTAATATTATGGTAGTTGCGGGAGGTATTTACCCCCACGTGTGAACCTGACGAGAATAGAAGACTCCGGGAAGCAAGAGAAACCCTAATGAGTTGGCTAATAACCCTAGAATCCTTGTCGGCTCAAGAAGATAATTTATATT
>SNQJ01S0083206.1:66476-78193 GCA_010110895.2 Picea sitchensis
GAATGGATTTGCCAGGAAAGATTACGAGAAAGGATTTGGGATCATATCTTTCCAAAGTTTCGTTATTGCACGAAAGAGGATTCAAAATCCTCCCTTGCAATGGCACCAAAATTTTATCTCTCAAACTGTAGGTTGGGAAAATACCGACCCAATCAACGAGATGGAGATAATTGTGAGAGAGTCCACCCACTGTAAAATTAGATAAACCCTCCCCTCGCTTTAGTGAAGGAGAAATACTACACAAGGGGGGAATCCTGGGTGGGGGAAATGGGATGGAAAGTGGTGTTATGGAAGTGATACCCCTATAGGTCAAACTACTAAGTGGAAAGTGGCTTGGAAACACGTCACATAGATGGTTAATGGTTTCCAAGTTCTTCAGTACCTGTGGAATATTGTTGTACCTACCCGAGACACAAGAAGAGACAAGTATACAAGATAAAGTATTAAGTGGACAAGAAAGTTAAGGTTTCTATCCCAAAATACAACAACAAGCAAGAGTGTATATCAACAAGAAATAAAGCTAATTATTGCAGATTTAACCACTCAAAGCATCAAAGAGTTATTGAGAGATGAATCACAAAACATGTAGATTAATTCCCAATACTTTAGCACAAACTTTGGTGGTATTAAAGGGTTGTTGTATGATGTTATCAACAAGTTATTGTAGCATCCAATTGCCTGTAGCAAAAAATTTCTACAACAACAAAATCCAACCATAAAAATCAACATGTTATCCGTAAAAAAGATAGACAATGAGAAGTAGAACAATAATAGACATTTACAAGTAAATTTCAGTGGTTGGTAAGTGTGCGACAAGTAAAAGAGTGAGTTTTCTGCAGCCCTAATGGCTGTAGCTTTAAGTTTATAACGACGTAAAATTTCTTGGCCTAATGAGGATGCCCTTTGGGCATATAAAAGTTGATAACATTGAGAAAATATTCCAACTCGAACAAATTCAATATCTCGAAAAATCACACATTCCAATGCAAGTGTTTTATTTCTCCAATGAAATAAATGATTAGTGCCTTTCCAAATGGTTTATGGAGTCTTTTTTTTTTAGGTTAGGCCTACTACTTCTAAAGGGGTGTAAGCCCTTTTACCCCCTTGAGCAAGGAACTCTAACAAGGTAAAATCTAGGAGGGTGTAAGCCCTTTTACTCCTCCTAGCAACCTTTGCAATAGCCTTTTCAACAAAGAACAATGAAAAAACTTGGTGGAGGGTATATGCCCTCATATTAATCCAAGGATATAGTAGATAATAACCATGGAACAAGAAAGAAAAACAACTAACAATATGCATATTTTCTTAAAAATTCTAGGAGCATGCAAAGACAAACCCTAGTTACCAAACAACTTCATCACCAAAGCAAGAGAAAAATCCTCCAAGAGATAGCGCACCACTTTTCTCCACAAGACAAGTGACAAACCATAGCAGAGAGAGAGAGAGAGAGAGAGAGAGAGAGAGAGAGAGAGAGAGAATTTTCCCAAGTAGGGTGGAAATTTCAGCCAAGTATCCTCTCCAAGATGGGAGAGTTATCATAAAAATGAAATAGAAATGATCCTTATTTATACAAAACTCCTAAAAATTGTTTGTCCACTTATGTTAGGGTAAACCAAAAAATAAGGGAGACATTTCCATTTGTTTTTCCCCTTTACAATACTAAATTAAAAATTAACTTAAAAATTGCACATAAGCAACCTTAAAGATGACGTCAACCCTCTCTAGGGTGACGTTTTGGCACTTCTAGCAAGTCATTTGAGATTGGAGGTGAAATTTTGGGCCTCCAAAGGAATCCCTCTCATTATATAGGGTCTCCTCCATCAATACAAGGATTCTCTCCATCCAAATTCCAAGTGTCAATCAAGTCATCACCACCACCACCAAAACCCTAGCTCTAGGGTGACATCAAGCCCTCCAAAGTGGCGTTTTGATCTTAAAAGAAAAAACGTTGGGCTTGTAGGGGATAGGTGAGATATTACATGGTGTCTTTCAAACCTCCAAAGGTTGTCATGATCATCTGATGTGTGGGCCATGGTATCAACCCTATGGGTTTCATGCCCCAAGGAAGCCCAAGCTAGGTTTGTTCTTCCAAAACTATCCACCAAGCAAGGTCCTACAAAGACAATGAATACACCCTCCAAGGATTTGAAGTCAAATGAATAATGATAAGTAAATAAAAAAAATAAAATAGCCACCTAAACATGTGCATCAAAAACCACCTCATCAAATTAAAAAAGTGCTCAAAGATCCTATGCAACTTGCCAAGTTTAGGTATGGGAGGGTTAACAAAGTGACCGATTAGGTAAATTATTTCCTAAGTCAAGGAGTGTTTCCTAGGTGGACCCCCCTCTAAGCCATGTGGAGAATATGAAGTGGATGGGAGCAATAATTTTTGGCATGGGGTTCATGACATACAAAGGATCGTATTGTCTCATTTATGGGTGCCTTTGTAGAGGGTGTGTTGCACCTTTGTTTTCAATGCATCCTTTTTCCAAGCCCATTTAATTCCATTAACTAATTAAGGTCCAAAACAACTAGGTACTCCCTATGGGGTAACATATAGGTTGGGGGGAAATACCACAATTTCACTTTAAGGGAGAGGTAATAGAGTGCCATGGGAGTAAATTCTAGCTTGTAACACACTTGTGTATATCCCTTAACTAGTGGTACATTTATATATATGTGTTTGGTTTTGCAGGTCTTTGAATTTTTAGGAGAAACATTTCATTGTTATCAAGACCTCTTTGGGCGAGCATCTGGAAGGTTATGATTTGGATTTTATATTTTTCCAGCTACATTCCCTCTGGGCCTTTAGCCCCTTCTTCCCATGAAATAAGGGACAATCCCTTCTTGGGTCAGTACACCCAAAAATCCAAAAATATTAGGAGGTAAGGGGATGAAGAATGGAAAGTGGCAATKATGATTTGATATGGAACGATGACTTGTCAAGGGGACCTCCCAGTATCAAACCCATCATTAAGGGTGACCACTTACTAGGGAACAATGTCAACCACCAAGGTGAAATAGGGAAAAGTTCATAACTTCAAAGTAGACGTTATATAATAAAAAATAACTTTAAATGCAACACACTCAAATGCCTCAAATATTGAAATGACACTCACCATAATGCCTGGCTTGTATCTCATGGAGAAAGACCCAATGTCTTCTGGTAGCAAGGTGATTTGGCAGATACCATCATGATGAATCTGAGATCTGTGGTGGTGAGATGGGCCTTTTCCTATGCAAGTGGACGTTGGCAGCCATTTGTCTCTCGATACTCCATGTCTGCAACCTGAGGGCCTTGAGACATCATCTCCTTAGTTATCCCTAGGAAATGGGGATAAAACTAAGTATCATACCAAGCTCCAAGACTCCTCTACTCTAGCATTCTTTMTCTAGAGTTTACATCACAAAATTTGTAGGTTTTCTTCTCTTTCATCACAYAAGTGACAAGACCTAAGAATATAATTATCATTCTTTGAATTATTTTCATGAGTTCTCAATCCATTTTAAATATCCTTCATTTCCTTTCTAAGACAATGCATACAATATGAGTGGTAAATTGGGTAGTCTACATCTAGAGCATGTCATCCAAGAAAAAAGTGATTAGATCTATTGGGGGGAATATGCTCTCCTTCAAACCTATTTTCCTCCACAACTCCATGTAAGGATTCTAGGTCAGAAAAATTCTTGAGATGCCCCCAATAATCCTCGTTCTCAT
The DNA here is from genome assembly GCA_010110895.2 of Picea sitchensis. Classification (NCBI taxonomy): domain Eukaryota; kingdom Viridiplantae; phylum Streptophyta; class Pinopsida; order Pinales; family Pinaceae; genus Picea; species Picea sitchensis. The sequence goes on from SNQJ01S0083206.1 coordinate 70,198, forward strand.
ACACACTAAAGAGGGAGGAGATTCAATCACGTGGATAGTGGAGGATATTCCCAACCATGGAGGATTAAGTGTTCAATTGATAATAAAGGAGGATAAATCATTTATAAGAGAATTTCCATGCACCATGTGAGAAAGATAGGTGGTTCATGTATGGGAGTTATGAACTCCTCATACCTCCATTAATTTAATATAATAAGGGTGGGTTGGGCCTCTTCCAAGATTGGAGTTAGAGAGGCCTGCATGTATGGTTGCTTTATCAATCATCATATGAATTGATGTGAGTTACATTCCTCCACGTTTGTTGTGGAAACTAAGGATCCTTTGTATAGGAGGATGTATTTAATTTCCATCTCATTAATCTCTCTTTTGTTGCTCCCGAGGACTTGAAAATAGGATATCTATGAGAACATTTTAGTTAGCAAAATTTCTCTTTGAGTTATTTTTGAAATGACAAGACGATATATTTCCTTTCCTCTCACTAAGAGGATAATGTGTGGCATCCCCTACAATTGTGACTTACATCTAGGTTCAAGGCTCTAGGAGTTGAATTCATTATAGGATCACAAAATCCTTTTCTTAATTATTTGTTATGGAGACAATATGTTATGGTCCTACCCTAACCTCCCTACTTTGGGTACTCAATAGTTGTTTAATTATTGTATGAGGCCATATTCTTTGAATAAAACCCATTATATAGTTAGTAGATAGTTACTTCATGTGAAAAGGGTCATCTTTGTTAAATAATTCCCACTAGGGGGTTGGTACCCATTAATGATAGGACCATAGGTAGTTAGGGTTTTTGCTATTAAGAAGCTATTTATGGAGCTAGAAGGATATGGAGTGTTTGTAAGTGTTGTTACTGTTATTAGAGATCTTCTCATAGGAGGTTTCCCCCTCAAAGAGGCCAGTGAACATCGCTCACTCTATTAGAGATATTTAATGCAAAGGATAAATTCTATTAATTTTATTTTCTCTTGTATTTGTTTTTCTACATTTAATTTCTCTAAATATTATTCATGTTATTTTATTTTCATTGGTTAAGTACATTACAAGTGGTATCAAATCTCTTTTTTGAGCCAACACACACCTGAATTTTAGAATTTTGTTTTAGGCTGGAAATATGTTCTAAAGTATTTAAATAATATAGAGATCCATCATTCAGTGGAAAAATATTCAATTGGGGAAGAATGCACACAGGAAATACAAGTGATTGGTACTCCTTCGAGTAGTGTCGAATTAGATAGCACCTGTATATTTGTTTCTCTTACACATGCCATCTGTATATCAAAATTTCCCTACATGCACATGACATTGGAATTAATTAATCCTTTATGTCATATTGTTTCTTTAGTACAGAAAAAAAACACTTTGGTAGATCACACTATAGTACCTAGGAATCAGGTAGTACAACTAATGGTATGGTCTAGCCTCCTTTGTTGGTACCTAAATATATTGAGCCAAGTACTATTATCAGAAACCCACTTGCATATTAGAGATCTATAACGCCTTACCCTACAAACCCTAACCTTTGCAACACACGCCTGGAAATTCCTACATAAAGTAAACTATCAAGAATTTGGGGATAAAGTGAACTATCAAGATATGAATAGATTTGGCAAGACTAACCCTACAAGTTGGGTTATCGATATGGAACACTATTTCTCTCTCCATGACATCGTGAAACTTTGGGTGCAGGTAATATACCTGGATCAAGATCAATAGTAATGGTGGCAAGGGAATAATAAATCCTATGGAGGTTACATTACCCAGAGCTAGTTTGCAAAATTCATTTGTGTTCATTTTGAAAGAGACCCTCACTATTTAGGAAAGTTGACCAAGTTATGCCAAAATAACATAGTTTCAAGATTTATTGCAAATTTTGATCAATTGGAAATCCACACAAAAGGTTTGAATAATTTTTTTTAAATAATTCTTCAGTAGTGGTCTCAAGGATGAAATCATAGCACAAGTCATAATACAACACCTATTTATGCGGTTAGAGGCCTCTTGGTGAGATCAAGGATGAAATGGTGGTAAATGCACAAGTAAAAAGATCCTCCTTTCCTTATCTCCCTTACCCTATATATATTCTACTACCAATTCCCCCCCATGGGTTCCACAAGTTATCTTGAAAAGAAATGCCCAAGCATCAATTCCTTCAAATTTTCTATAATTTTGATGATAAGTTTCTAGAGGGAATAAATTGAAAGAACACAATTTGTTTCAAATGAGTGTGTCCCAACTTGACCACCCTAAGGGAATTCATGAGGATTCCCCTCTCAATAGGGAAAAATAGGATGCAACACCTCCTCCTCAGGATGACTCCATTCCATAACCACCTCAAGAGGAAACCTTGATTTCACTTCATGATTTATCAATCCCGTAATCTCCTTGGACCCTTAAGTTGATTGGATACATCAAACATAGAAAGGTGATTGTTTTAGTTTACAATGAAAACAACCACAATTTTATTCATAGGTGAGTGGTAGAGGAAACCCATTCTTCTGTCCATGCAATGCATAATTTCAAATTATGGTAGCCAATGGAGGCATGATGAAGTACGCTGAAAAATGTGAGAAGGTGAAACTCTAAATCAAGAAATATCATCTCAAATCCAACATGTTTTCTATTGATATGTGTAACTATGATTTAGTACTTGGAGGATAATGGTTAATAACATTGGGTCTGGTTACCGTGGACTTCTATAAACTGTACATGAGATTTACTAAATATGGAAAAAAAAATATCGTCAAGGAGATCATATCCGACTCCTTCAAAATTATCATCTCTCATTGTATGGAGACACTATTGAAGAAATGCCACTCCAACATTACTCCCAAATTCAATGTCATACAAGTGATGGATGTTTCCCCCACAAGAAGTTCAACCTGTTACAATTGGTCCTTACTAAACACCAACAAGTATTTGAAACTCCTCGTGCATTACTCATGTCATGTGGTGAGCATGGCCATGGTATTCCATTGATTCCAAGTAGTCAACCACCTAATGTGTGCCCATATAGGAACCTTTTTTCCTAGAAGAATGAAATTGAAAAGATTGTTCAATAACTACTAGAGGTAGAAGTTTCTAGACTAAGTATGAGCCCTTACTCCTCACATATGGTCATGATATTAAAGAAAGAGGGAAATTGGAATATGTGTCCTAATTTTTGTGCTCTAAATAAGATAACTATCAAATACAAATTTTATATTCCTATTATTGATGATCTCTTGGATGAGCTTCATGGTGCCAAATTCTTCACTAAATTGGATCTTTGAACAAGATACCACCAGATATAGATGAAGTAGGCTGACATCCCTAATATATCCTTCCACATACATGAAGGCCATTATGAGTTTTTAGTGATGCCCTTTTGGATTTGCAATGCTCCCTCCACCTTTTAGAGTCTCATGAATAAACAAATTTGTCCCTTCTTTTTTGATTTTGTGCTTATATTCTTTAATGATATCATGATCTATATAAAACCCTGAGAAGTACATATGGCACATGTTGATAATTCCCTCTAGCTCCTTTAGGACCACTAGTTGTTACTTAAGTGTTCCAAATTTTATTTTGGCGCTTTAGAGGTCAAATACTTGGGTCACATTGTCATTTAGGATGGGGTGTGAGTGGATCCAAATAAAATTAAGTCCATGCAGGATTAGTGTTAGAGAAATATTTGCCTCACCCTATGCAATCTTGTAGAGAGGGCCTTATTCCATTCCCCCATACAGACTTATTTTCCCTGATGATAAAATACAGAGACAAAAATATAAAGTTTTCCACTTGTACGCACCTTGCACCTTATACAACAAGCGTATACGTTGTCTGCTCCAATACAACCCACATACATCGAGATTTGTGCCAGAAAATCAAAATTAAATGTTAGGTTTCCATGTCACGACAGGAGATCTTTGATCCTTGGCTTTACATATATTGGAAGCGTTCCGACTCGGCCCTTCAGTTGCATTTTGAAGGCTATAAAGAAGCCAATTCCGAGATATGGAAAAGTGGAGAGAATTCAACTTTGAGAGAAAAGTTACTCTGGAGAAATTATTTACTTCATGTTGAGTCTACATCCCTTTGTCCTTTAGGTATGAACACAGTGTTCATCCCCCAAGATCTTCCCTTATTGATGGAGAACCTATTTGTCTCCCTTATATGAGCTTGCCTTTGGTGGAGGATTGAAGTGGTGGAGGCCCAGTTGGAAGGAACTCGGTTTCTTCGTTCCAAACCATGCCGACACAGAAGTCTGTAATATTTTCACTTCTGCTGATCATTTATTAATAGAAATACTCTTTTCCCTTCCAATTGATATCTTGCAAATGTATGTATTATTATCCATGGGCGTATTTGTTATGTATATTGATGAATTATGCTATCTAATGTGCCAACCTTTTATATTTCCACCATATGCTTGTTTTCGCTTGTTTGTTGAGAAATTGTTGCAGGTATATAACTTTGGGTCAAAGTGCTCAATGGTGGACATCATCGAACATCTGGACGAGGTAGGCCTCTTTATTATCTTGCTTTCACATTGGTTTATATAACATGTTATTGGGATACAGTTTATTTATGCAGTCGTTTCTGTTTGTTGTGATTCACCCTAGCCATAGAGAGATTTTCCTCGTAACAGAATTGGCGACCATACTGGGGATTGAATATTCTTTCTAGGGTTTGAAGTACTTTTCTCCTTAGATTTCTCTCGTTTCTATTGTGGTTCTTGTTGTATCATTGCTTGACAGCTCTTGTTCACTCTAGGTATAAGTTTTCATCCTTCCTCCCTTGCCTGATCTTGTTTCAAAGCATATACGTGCCTTTTTCCTTGACAATTGTGTATACACACATGCCGTCTCATTGCAAGCTGCGTATATACACTATGTTTGCCCAAACAATCGCGTACACACCTTTTCTTTCCTGTTTGCTTGGTATGGTGTTTTCTGGGTGGGATTTGATGCTTGCTGAGCCTTCTTAGGTCCCTGTAGTGCCTGTTGAGTGCCCATGGGATGACATGAAACCCTCTTTTGGTTGAATTTTTGGGCGAAGTTTTTCTCTTCATCTTTTCATTTTTATTGTCCTGGTACATTGGGCTAGGTGTTTCGTTGCTTGATATCCTACTTGAGTTATCTCTTTTTTATACACAATAGGGCTATATATCAAGTTACTTTTTAGTCCATACATATTCAGTTTCGATATATTGAAAATACAAAAAAAATAGGCATTTTGCATTGCTTGGAATTTTTTTCTTTTGCGTTTTTATCATTAGCTTAGTACATACAGTGAAAGATTGCATTTTACTTCTGAATTGCATAGTTGAATTTGAAAATTGCATCGTTTTTAGAAGCATATCATACATTAAAATTTAAAGTTAGGACTTTGCATTATTTTCATATTTACTTTTCTTTTAGAGTCATAACACCACGATTTTCATCACCATACCTTTTTGAGTAATCACGACCATAAAATCAACGCTATAATTTAAAATTTGTTAGTAACAATTTTATTTTCTAGGGTGCACAAACTAGCCTAGGATTTAGTGCCTTGGAATAGGATTTTGTGAGTAAATTTCTCCCAGGCAATTAAATCAACGTATGTGTCTGAGTCAGGGAGTGGAGAAATCCATTGTATAATTGGTAAGATTAGGAGGCTTCGCTCACACCAGAGTTAATCACAAGGTCGCACGAAGTTTGTTGAAGGGATATCCCCCTGATACCTTCCTAGCGTCAGAGATATTTCTGGGGATCTATTCGTATCTGGGGACTTGTTAGTGCCTTTACCTCCATGAGAGGTAGTGCTTTCAAGGTTCCAGGCTTTGCTACCCTGCCCATATAGTGGACCTGACTTACGACTGCTCGCGTGTGCATTGATTATACAATGGTTTATTAGTTGCTTGACTTACATGTCTCATAGGTTACTTGCAGGGGTTATTCTATAGGTACCCTGGGTAAAATAAGGGTCGGACACCACACAACCTTTATGGAGGATTACCTCTCCGGGGGGATTTGGCCAACTAGTTGTTAAGCCCACCAAGGCCCTTATAACTGATTTTGTTACCTCCAATATTTAGTAGGGAGTCTCAGGCCCCTCTTGGGTGAGCCATACCTTCTTTAGGGAGGGAGGCCACTCAACCAATTTACCCCATTTGCATGCATATTGGCTGTTTGAATTTTGGTGTGCTCTTTGCTTACTAGTTGGAATTAAGAGTCTATATTGAGTCCTTATTATGGATAGTGGAGTCCCTTTGGATCCCTCGTTTATTGCTACTTACCCCATGATGCCTACTTAGTTCATGGGGATGAATCCTCCTGTTCCTTATAATGGTATGAAAAACTATGATACTCAGTCTGTGCCTTGGGCCTCTAGCCAATTTTCTGTTTATATTCCTTCACCCATGCAATCCTCTCCCTAGTCCACTTATACAAATCCTAGCATTGGATCTGGGGGCACCATGAACCCGATGCCTATGTCTTCATTTGATATGAGTCATGTCCCTCAACCTGCTTTCACGATGGGAGGTTGGAACCTCCCCTCTCACGAATCTAATCCTAGTTATTCTCTTTCAGGGGCCAATACGGAACCCCTTCACAAGGGGGAAATATATATCCTCACTTGAATAATCCTTATCATACTTCTGTCTCTTCACATACTTTAGTGATGATGCCCATACACACCTCCTCAAATCAGTTAGGTGGAGGGTACTATCTTCCGGGATAGGGGGTAAACCAGGATCTTTCCTGGCCTGCAATTCTCTCAAGTCAATATTTCCCTAGACCTTGGCATCAAATGCCACAACTTACTGCCAGCCTAGTCACTTTCAGTCATACTAGAGCTCCATCACCAACCTCTTCCATCCATGTTGGAGATGGGTCAACCACTCATGTTAGTCATGTTGATAGCCCGCACCCAACCTCTGCTAATCATGCTGCGGGCACCATTCTTATCAATACAACATCTCTGAACCCTGTACATCATGTAGGAGATGACTCTCTCACCTCTTCCAGTCATGCCGAGAGTATGTCTCCAGCCTTTTTGAACGATGTTGGGGTCATTGAGAAGCCTCGATGCCTCAGACGTAAGCCTAAATTCCTTTGCAGAACTTGCGAAGGAAGTCACCTTACTCATTTGTGTCCAACCACGACCGTGATACCAGAAGCTTGGGGCTCACCCAAGGGCCCTTCAGATTCTGAAGCATTTGTGGTTTCCCCACACCTTGTTCCTCCTTCAATTGACACGGTGGTAACACCACTGTGATCCTCTCCTGACCTCATCCCCATTTTCAAGGGTGACGTGTTCCCTATCCCTGTTACTATGCATCCTCTTCAACCTAGAATTGAAGAAGTGGTCATACCAGTGAAATGTCTAGTCAATCCTACTCTCCTTGTGGAGAGTGATGCATCCTTCGATCATGTCGTTAACATTCCTGATCCTGCACCTTCTAAATGAGAGAGAGTTTTCCTTTCACCAAGTACTCTCCCTCCTAGTTTTGAGGAGATCACTTTTGAATGGGATAGTCCTATGGGGTATCCAATGCCCCCACCTACGTATTTTTGATTAAGAGACATTGTCTGATCTATCACAGAGACTATATACTCAGTTAGTTCTTTATCCTCGTCGACTTGGAGATATTTAAGTTTCCCCAAGCTTATGTCAACTATTCATAAGATACCGACATTCCACAGAAGGCCGGTATGGGAGCCTTGGCCTCCCCCATTACATGTTGATTAGAACAATGCCAATGAGTTGTAGTTAATCTCTTTTCCGACTCATTAAAAAAGAGAAAATATTGCCGAGTGATTTGTCCCTTTCACACTCATTAAATTGGATTTGAAAGGTCATGAGTCTTAGTTAAGATCTTTTTCGACTCGTTATCAAAAAGAGAAAAGATCGTCGAGTGAACTTGTCTTTATCACACTTGTAAATTGGTTTTGAAAAGACATCTATTTGGCACAATTTTATCCCTTTTTCACACCAATTAGACTAAAATATATGAAAAATG
>SNQJ01S0083206.1:84730-99556 GCA_010110895.2 Picea sitchensis
TATGGTGTGCTCGTTTTACCATTGACGATACCCTCGTCACCCAACCATAGGCCGAAGCCACCCTCCAAGCACCTTAACCTTGACTGAGAATTACTCCGGAAGCAAACCCTAGGCTAGATAGGAAAACAAGGTGTAGCGCATCTTCCTCCAAGGATAGCAAACCAAAAATAGCTGATCAGATAGTCCAAACCCTAGCCAAGAGATAGTCCAAGCCAATACTGAAATTGCTAGCTGCAGCAGCTGCACCTGCAGCTCTCCTCCACACGTGCGCACCAAACTGGGAACTGCAATGCGCACCACTTGTTGTCTTCAATTCTGAGATGCTTTCAAATAAGAACTGACACCCTGTATATATATTGGTAAAGCCAAATTTGTTGGGGCCAACTTCTCCTTCTGGATATGTGTCTGTTTAGTATATTATTATTATTTATGGCCGACTTCTTCTCTTGGAGGCTAATAACTTAATATAAATTATATTCTTGAGCTGACAAGACTTCTAAGGTTATTAGCCAACTCATTAGGGTTTTCTCTTGCTTTCCAGAGTCTTCTATTCTCATTAGGTTCACACATGGAGGTAAATACCTCCCGCAGCGACCATAATATTAACAAGAAGAACCGCCAGCAACCAAGCAAAGATGAGATGGATAAAGAGCTCTCCGAGATCAGAGCGAGGATGGAGGAACTTGCATTTCAAATGCAGCAGGATGCAAGATTACATTGGGTGTATGAATGGTCCGTGAAGACAAAGGTAAAATGGTCAGTCAGGGAATTGGTGGCCAGAAGACAGCAGAGGTTGATGAGAGGATGGTTGAGGCATGCTAAAATTATCAGGGATGAACAGATGGAAATGGTTCATATATGTGAACCAGAGGCTGGGAGAAATATCAGTGATGAGGATGAACTGAGATCACTGGATGATCTCATAAATTTCCAGGAGGGCAGAACAGAAATTCCCAATTGCCAAGAGGGTAATGAAATGAGGTCGTTGGGGGATCTCATAGACTGTCAGGAGGACAGCAAGGGAATTTTGCATTTCTAGGAGGGAAATGAGATGAGATCACTATGGGATCTCATAGACTGCCAAGAGGACAGGACGGGAAATTCAGATTTCCAGGAGGACAATGAGATGAGATCTGAGGACCTCATAGACTGCCAAGAGAGTAACAGAGAAGATAACCCATACTACCAGGAGGGAAAGGGAGAGAAGATGAGCTTAGAGTTGAGTTCATATCAGCAAGGACAGGTGACAAAGAAGGAGGATCAGAGGAATATTCTGATGATTGGGAGAATTGGGATATTCCTGCCACATCGCCCAGAGGAGGCAAAAGTCTCTGTTGTTGAAGCAGCAATAGAAGAAAGACAGCTAGTAGAGACTGTCATGGAAGAAGAATTGGAGCAGGTATCAAAAGTTTCCCAAGAAGAATAAGGAAATGATCATTCCGAGGAATGGCTCAAATATTTTAGCCAGGAAGATGAAATGGCTGTAGCACTAAAGCTTGCAGTAGGAGAAAAAGAAGAGGAAGCAGACAACATAGATTTTGATAAGTTGTATCAAGAGTTTGAAGCCCTGGAGAGAAGGGTGAAGGTGCAGGGCATGCACATCCAACAGATAAGGCTGGAAGTAGATGAAGGTGAATTCCAATCTAAGGAGCAGCTGGAGAGAGCTGGAGATACACCAGCAGGAGAAACGGAAGAAGCAGCATTGTCACAGGGAGAAACTGAGCAGCAGCTCAGTAATTAGATTGCAGAATTGGAATCTACCACGAAGTGGAAAGTTAAGACCACAAGAGGTGGAGAAGATGGCATGGGGAATCATGATGATCTGCCCATTTGCAGAGAAGAAATGCAGTCGAGGAGACTGCATGGAAATATCCAGCCACTGGAGCAGCTGGACGAGGAGATAGAATAGCTCAGGAAGTTGATGTTGAAATCAGCAGAGGAGATCAGCAGAGGGAAATTGAACAGCAGAGAGACTGCAAGGGAAGCAGCAGCAGCAGCAGAGAGATGGAGTAGAGATACAACTCCAGAGGACTGTTTGGGATCCAGGTGGATTTCAACAGCAGCGCTGGGGAGCTCATGAGCAGGAGCTCATGAATTTTTCACAGCAAAGGAGTATGATGCAGGAGCATCACTCCAGCCAGTCATGCACCAACCAACCAGCCCACTCAGCGCATTCAATGAAGGAGGAGAGTCACAACCCTTTCATCTCACATTTTGAATTTGAAATTGTATTAAATGTATGTAATGTTGGTAGAGCCAAAGACGTGCCTTTGAGCAGGCGTTAGGTAGAAGTAGCCTTTAATGGTTGTAAGGCTAGATCTAGCTCTGATTCGGACTAGACAGCCCATTCAATCAAATTCAATGTAATTAAATTGAGTAGGTAGCTTGGAGGGAAGAGCTCGAGGATCCCCTCTTTGTAAAAAGGACCTTCTTTGTATCTAGTAGTTAGTTTTTAGAGAGGAGAGAAAGATTTGAGACTTTGTCAAAGTCTGAGCTCAAGAACACCTTGTAAAGGAGGCATCTCATATTAATATAAAGAGAAGATTTCTTGCATGAGTTTATGTGTGGCTTTATGTGTTTATGAATGTCTTCATGTTTTCTTTATATGTTGTGAATTTCTGTTAGTAGGCATTTGCAGGGACAGATAGATTCTGCTATCTGTGGGTTTTTTTATTTCAAGTTTGGGGTTCTTTGAGGCTTCATGCCAAGAGGGTGTGACAGAACACTGCGGGTTCTGAAAGCAAGTGCATAGATGCACTTCTAAATTTTGTGGATTCAGACAAAGACGTGTAAGGAGGGCACACCATTTGAAGTCATTGGCTCAAGGGGGAAACCTCAAGGTTTTTGAACACCTTGGAGGTAATATTGTGTAGAGGAGGACACAGTAGAAGACAGAATCACTGAGGGGTTCTGTAGAGCTCTACCAGGAGGGCATTGAGCATATGCACAGAGTGCACAGGAGAACTCTATCTTGAGTTCAGGAAGAAGACAGAACTATTGAACATTCCATAGAGCTCTGCCAGGAGGGCATTAAGTGAGTGCAATAGTGCACAAAAGAACTCTTTTGAGTTCAAACAGAAGAGAAGTGTCCAAGGAAGAAGACCTTCACAGGGTTGTTGAACACCCTATAGGCTCAGCAAGGAGTGCTTGAGCAGGAAGTTTCCAGAGGGAATTTCCATCCTTTCAAGGAGATAAAGGGACAGAGACTTTAGAGGTATGAGCAACAAAGAATCTCGGGACGGATAGCACCTTCGTCCGTGTAGGGATCCTTTGAGGATTCAAAGAGAACAAATCTCAGGAGGGAGAGTGTTTTCATGCATAGATTCCTGCAAGTATCGCAGAGGTTGAAAGGAAACCCTTTGGAGGGTTCAGAGTTGTGAATCTCAGGAGGGAAAGAGTCTTCAAGAACACAGGCGAGACCAAGGATACAAGCTTCGTAGAGAAACAAAGGCCAAGACCTTTGACACTTTGGAAATTTTCCAAGGAGGAGGAAGAAGCGAAAGATCAGGAGGGAGCTACAGTTGTCGTTGATTCGGAGCAAGAGAGGAAGATCTGGACCGTTGAAGTTTCACGTTCAGGCAGCGCAGGAGAGCGCAGCGGAAGACAGAGATATGGGTCGTCATATCTGGGAGGATTTTCACAAGATTTAATCTCGTATGCGCAGAGGAGAGGNCCCAAAAGGATCAAGACCGTCCATCCTTGAGGAGGACGCATGGTGGTAATCTGAGGACCCATCAGGATTTCGGATATCGAGAGTCCGAGAGGTAAGAGTCGGGAGGGAGGAAGTCTTGACTCACAAAGTCCTGAGGACATCAGAGCCATCCATCTTGGAGGATGTGTGTCACGAGATCCTCGTATCTCGATAATTCGACATCGGAGAGCGGAACAGGGAAGTATTTTGACTTCGTGACTTGTGAAGTCCCGAAGGAATCGGGACCATCCATTTTGGAGGATAGGTGGCAGAGATCTGGGTCATATCGTAGATTCAGGTATCGTGAGATGGGAGGCAGAGTCAAAACTTATTAACCATTTTAGGGTTTTGGAGGTCGAAGGGTTGGGATCCTTTCATATGGATTCGCGAAGTCGTGAAGTCTGAAACCTCGATGAAGTGAAAATTCCATTGGGAAGCCAACCTTTGTTGAATGCATCGGAATTCGGCATTTCAGGTTTCGGAGGTTGTAGAGACAAGAACTCTCGACAACAAGGATCATGGAATCACGAAACCCGAAGTCTCGGTTCTGCGAAGGGTGCAATCTTACTGAGATCGGAAGGCTTGAGTGGTGATTTGTGGTTGATCACATGGGGCATACTCATAAGGACCTGTGGAAAACACTATTGTGTGTGTGTGTTTCCCCCAGAGGAAATCAAAGAGTCAACCAGACTCAGGAGGGCATATTTAGAACGATCTTGAGCGGATCTCGTCCTGAGGCTAGAGGTCTACACCACATTTGGGCTATGGAGTCAGAAATGAACAATGCATTGACAAATCATTGGAACTATCAAGAGGAAAAAGGCTAAATGAGGCAATGAGTCTGAGTTTAAATTGAAATTTGCATGGAAACAGAGGAAAAGAGAAACGCATAACTGCATTAGAGCATATTAAAATGAATTCTGAATTAGTTAAGAAGAAGTATACACAGTCTAAATTGCTAAGCCAAGAGCATCATGAGATGAATTCTCGGCCTTTGACTCTCCAATTTAAACAGATGGAAGTGTAAATGAAATAAAAGATCACAGGAATTACACACAATGAAAGAAGATAGAACTCATATCACAACCAATTATAATCCTTTCATAAACAGTTCAAAATTCGCTTCTGCATTTGTAAATTCGTTTTAGCTCCAGAATTTTACAAAGTCTTCCTACTCAGAGGGCAAGCTCCTCTTTTCTCCATGATTTATTTATCCTTGGGATGATATATATATAAAATCTACATGCAGGATTCAAAATGACTCAACTTCCCCACAGTATAAAGATAGAGATCGGTTACACAAAAGAGTAACACATAACAATTATTATCCTACTTTACAGGGAGCGTTATAAACATGTCTGACATATCTAAGGCGTTTTTTATTGAATGTTATATGTCCAAAAAATTTGGAAACATACTCAATTCAACCTGAGAACTCATTCCAGCTTGGCGATTTCTTCTTTTAGAGTGTTCAACCAGACTGGTTGATTTTCCCCAATGCTTTCGACTGCCTCAGCTCTGACTCTTGTCTTTTGTCGCATGCTCTGCTTCCTCTTTATTGCTCATTTGTAGCACCCATCCAGGTGTCCATTGATGATTAAATTCATCATGATAGGATTTAGTCTGACCTCTGATTCTGGTTCTATCACAGGGTCAGTATGGAATTTGGTTGCTAATATCTGTGCAATCGAATTCTCTTTCTTACTCATTGATGAATTTGCCATGTTAGTTGAAAATCCTGGTTCACTGGATATTGTTTGATTGGCTTTGTCCATGTCTCCCGGTTTTGTAGAAAATACAACTTTTATCTTCCTTAACTTTACAGAAATTAGGAAGTTGATCCAGTTTGAGCTTACTCCACTTACGAATGAAACGTTGATTGCCCGAAGTAGAATAACGCCATCCATATTTTGAAGATCGATAGTCATTGAGTTCTAATCATGAATTTCTGACAAGATTACTTGCAGGTACGTTGGTTCATCACGTTTTGTTGATCTATTATGAATGATGAGCCTTTGATTTAGTTATATAGTGGCATTCACCTAGAATTGCATGGAAGTAAAGTACCTGAACAAGTGGCATGAGGTGATTTGACCGGTCGTCACCTTCCCCCACACGAATTTTTGATTTGACGTATTCGAATGACATTAGAACACGTGACACTGGGATGTGGTAGGGTGGTTTCAAGCTCACCCATTTTTCCCCCCGATATACTTTAGGGGGGCACCACGTGTCCAAGTTTTGAAAACCGTGGTATTTCCTGGCCCGTCTTCAAAAATTTATCCTCCGTGCCACTTCAATCTCTGATATGCGTCTTGTTTGTTGATCTGGACAGTCCGTCGAGCTTTAGCAACTTTCGACATATGGGATTTGGGGAAAATGGTTTTAGGCAGACTGCTTTTCACCCCGATGTGCCTTTGAGGGTGCCATGCATCCATGAAAGAAACCACGGTAGTTTTCCTCGACCCGCCTTCACATAATTAAACTTCGTGCTATTTTTCCGCCCGATATGGGTTTCATCCATTGATCTTGGCCGCTTCAAAATCTATGGTCTGTCGAGTTATTTCTTTTTCACCCTCACTATATTTTTCCACATGCCGCCATATGTGACTTGGTCCTCCAAATCATGCCATGTATCTACATCGCTTTAGTCCCCCGCTAGATCTGAAACTCGTATTTCATATATAATTGTTATGGTGATAACATAGGCTCCAACTGGGGATGCTATCCTCCATGTGAGGTAGAAAAGAATTGTAGACCTGGTGCCTTCTTCGTTTGGTTGCTTTCAAAGCAAGTGCGTGTACCATGTTACGTCTTGGAGATTGAGTGTCAATTTAATATCAAAATTTGCATGCTACTCTCAACTGGATGTTGAAAAAAAATATCGTTGGAATCTAACTATACATACTACTGGAAATCCAAAAAATGCTCGACCAACAAGCTTATTCGCATACTCCTACCTACCCTAACTGCTAAAATGAACTGCCAATCAAGCAAAATCATAATGCCAATGCAGCCATGAGAGAAATTTATCCATTGTTTGTTTTCTTTGCACTTGCTTGTTACAAAGATTTTTTGCTGATAATTCCCTTAAAAATTCATCCATAAATCCAAATCTCAAAAAATCAAAAATATTTGGATTGTTTACTGCCTCCAACAAAATTGTGAATGGGTCTTCCAAAACATGCACAAAAAAACTATCATGTTTCACCTTTTCCACTACATTCTTGTTTTCATGCAATTTAACTTGTTCATTGCCATCGAGAAACTGACAAGTTTGTTGAGAAGTCTAGAAGTAATAGTTTCTTGAAACATAAGACAACCATGACTGGAGAACATTGTCTAGTGTAAAGTGACCCATATTTAATATAGACACCAATTTGTCACTCCCTTTATCCTTAATTTTGTAGCCCACTATCCTCTGTAGATCTTAATTATAAAAAAATTCCATATAATGTGCCATGGGATCATGAAACACAAGAAAGAATGTTTCCTTTTCATGAGCTAAGACAGAAAAACAAGCTTCTTTCACAAGTATGTTTTTGTTGCTTAGAGTCTCCTCGGATGCAGTTTCAAAATCCTCATCCATATCTAGGCCGCTTAGAAATTGGACCACTATGTCATTTTCAGGGGAATAAAGACAACTTTGAAACACTTTGTCTTGCTGGAAATATTGTTGAACATCTACATTAGTTTCAAGAGAAGGAAAATGAACTTTAACAACAATTTCTTGATGAGCTTCTTCTTTTTCAATATGGTGGTTAAGCAAGTTGCAACTCTGAATTGGAATACCCTTTCAAGTAATCAACTACATGATCGTTTAAGGCATGTGAATGTTGTTGGTCTTCCTCAATGATGCCAATCTTCTCATGTAAAATAGTACCACTGTGAATGCAATCAAACCTCCCTGTTTCCTCTGCTATATCATGATTTTCTTTTAACCATTCAAAGGAATAAAATCATAATGGATAATAATCTTTACCTGATTCAAGACCACTTCTCTCTTCATATTTACCCTCATGCCTGGAGGATTTCTGACTTGAGACATTATGAACATTTTTCTTCAGCAATTTAAAAGAAGCAAAACATAGTGGAAAGGTTTTTTCACCTGATTCAAGACCTTCTTCATTTTCTTCACTATAGGCACATTTTTCAATTTATTTGGATTGTTGAACACACTCATTTTCATCTTTATCTTCGACCAATGGCTTTATTTTTGAACTGATAAGATGTTCTACATAACAAGTAATAGGGTCATCAAACACATGAGAAGAGTGTGGCAATATCTTGTCAACTTGTTCCATTGGTTTAGTGTGATTTTGCATCAACACACATTCATTTGCCTCAATAATGATCTTAGCATTTTCCTTCAACAATTTAAATGCAACAAAGCATAAAGGTAGAGAATTATCTTCAGTTGGTCCAATACTTTGCTCTTTGTAACTGTGATATGTAGGTTGATTGATCTCATTGCATTGTTAAAAGGGAACGTTTTCTAATAAAGAACATACAGCTAGTTGTTCTGGGAAGTCAACATCACAGTCATATTCATATTTATCATATATAGGAAAATCAATAACATCTGCAATATCATCTAACAAGAAGAAATTTGGAACATCAACTTGCTCCTCAACAGGCTGACTTGCAACCTCATCTTCTTGATGGTCTACAAATGACTACATAAAACAACCAGTTCTCTGGTTATCCTGGAATGGATCAGGAGTTAAACCAATAGCTCCTCTTTCAACAAGTGGAATATAGTCCTTTGCAAAAGCATTGGCATTAAAAACTTCAAGAGAGCATATGATATTTTTAACTCTCTGCTCATATAAAAATCAATTGTTTTATGTTCATATTCATTGTCAATTTATTTAGCATCTAACTCCTCATTTCGAATCTGTTTACATGCTTGGATATTGTGTTGAATCTCNAACTTCAAGAGAGCATATGATATTTTTAACTCTCTGCTCATATAAAAATCAATTGTTTTATGTTCATATTCATTGTCAATTTATTTAGCATCTAACTCCTCATTTCGAATCTGTTTACATGCTTGGATATTGTGTTGAATCTCCTGAGCAACATTAAACATTTGATTTAAGGACTTAGGTCTTCTTTCCATTAGGAGGAAAGACAAATCTGGATGAAGAGTTGTTGTATAATGGAGCATGGCAGCAGCTTCAGTGGGTTGAATTGTAGAAATTTTAATACAAATTATGTATTGCCTTAACAATTATATGCCAATTTTAAATACGAAATCACTTCTACAAATATTCTTGCATAATTTAAAACATGATCGCCAATTGCAATATCAAGAAGAAATATCAATCGCGCATAACATAGATGTTTTTACTGGGAAAGAATAAATATAAAAACCCCTCTATCTTATATTATGTATATATCATGGATCATGAAACAATATCATACAAAACTCTAATCCAAGAGATCTCATTACAATATACAATCATCTCACATTGTCATACAAAAATTGACAAATTCATGTGCCAATTTACTGCTTCCAGACAGCCTACCTCCTCTGCACAATCCCTGCTAATGGAAATCCATGCAATAAATGAATTCCTCTTGCCTAGGTTGTGAATTTCTCATGGGCACATCCAAATGTGTGTGTGGTTTCATGAGTGCACCCACTAAATTCACAACTGATATTCAACCTGTCCCTTTCACCCGTTATCTCAACTGGGTCTCCACTAGATCTGACATGCATGTAGTTAACAGTGGTAAATCTTCAGTTGCATGTGAGATCACTGATTGTGAACTAATTAATAATTAATTCAATGATATCTCACTAGTGTAAGTTCATTTACAACTAGTACAATTGAGCTTAACTCACTTAACTGAGTTAAACTACTTTACAACTCACATAACTACACANCTCACTTAACTGAGTTAAACTACTTTACAACTCACATAACTACACATCCAACTCTGTTACAACTTTGAATCACTCAGTTACAACTAATTCGACTTGCATGTCCCACCAGTCAACCTTTGAACTTGAATTTCCTATAGATAACTGATTTTCCACTTCAATTAACTATTTCCAAGTGCTCATTGAGAATAGACTAATTATTTATTGTCCAACTATTATTAAGGGATAATAATAGTCGACATACATCTATAAATAGAACATCATCTATAAATAGACTTCCACCTAAAAATAGACTGAGGCTCCATCCTAGTGTAGGTGCATAATTTTCACTAGGATTTTCTTGTTGAATCTCAACACTCCCTCTCAACAAGAAAGGGATTATCCTTCACCCCAATCATGTCTCTATAGTATTCGAATTTTCTCCTGGTGAGCACCTTCGTCAGAATGCCTGCATCCTGATCTTCCGTAGGAATGTACTGAAGCAACATGATATTCCACTGCACACAATCTCTGATATGATGATACTTGATATATATATGCTTAGATCTATCATGAAACACGAGATTAATCGAGATTTTAATGCAACTCTAGTTATCACAATGAATCACTGTCAGATCTAAATGAGAACCAAACAAACCAACCAAGATCTTTCTCATCCAGATAGCCTCACATGCATCTTGACTCACTTCCATGTATTCCACTTCCACTGAAATGAGTGCCATGGATCTCTTTTCCCTACTATAGCAAGAAATAGTTGTAGATCTGACACTAAATACCCCTCCTGATGTGCTCTTTTTGTCCGTTGGGTTGCCCGCCCAATCTGCATCCGTGAAGCCATGCAACTTCACCTCATCCATCTATCTATACCATAAGCCATACTCAGATGTTCCCCTCAGGTATCTCAGGACATGCTTACCTGCCTTCCAAAAGAGCTTGGTAGGCTTAACCATCACATGACTTAGCTGGTTAACCACATGGAAAATGTATGGTCTTGTGTTCACTAGATACATTAGCGAACCCACTAATTGTCGATAGACAGTAGCATCCACTACCTCTCCAAAAGTAGCATCCTCTTTCCTCCAGTTTCCTAGAAGAGGAGTATCCATGGGTTTGCATCCCTCCATGTGAAACTTACCCAGTATCTCCCTTGCATACTTGCCTTGAGACACAAAAATTTCACCATCTCGCTACCATATTTCCAATCCAAGGAAATAATGAAGGAGGCCCATATCCTTCATCTTGAACTCCTTTGAAAGGTCCTCCTTACATGAGTGTATCAGCTGCTCATCACCAATCAGTATTAAATCATCAAAATAAATAACAATGATTAAAATCTTACCCTACACCGCAATTTGGTATAGGTTTGCATCCGCTTCACTTTTGGTGAAGCCCAGTCCAGTGAAATAGTTGTCTATCTGAGTGTACCAAGCACAGGGTGCTTGCTTCAGCCCATACAACACTATTTTGAGTTGGCACACATGCGACTCACTGTTGAAGATATCAAATCCTTTAGGTTTCTCTATGTACACTTATTCCTCAATGATCCCATTCAGAAACATAGTTTTTACATCCATATGATGAATGTGCCAACCCATTTGCGTTGAGAGTGAAAAGATGGATCTTATGGAAGAGTACCTTGTGACAGGTGCAAAGGTCTCATCATAATGTATCCCCTTGATATGTGAGAAGCCTCATGCCACAAACCTAGCCTTGTATTTCTCCACACTCCCAACAACAGCTTGCTTTACCTTGTAGATCCATCTCAAACCTACCACTGATTTGTCGACCAGTCTTGGGAAAATTTCCCATGCACTATTTTTGACAATGGATTCATACTCCTCCACCATTGCGTCAACCCGAGTGGGATCCTACACTGCTTCCTGAAAGGAAGATGGTTCAATCACAATATATTTTCTCATGAGAGCCATGTATCCAGTAAATCGATCAGATATTGTCTCTGTCTGAGCTGTGAAGTAGGGGCTCCTACATTCTGTGCAGCATCTAGTCTCAATCTATCAACTTTTGTGGTGCACTTTCTGCCATTTCTGATGGATGGCTCTGCATGAGTGGCTTCCTCCACTCCATGAACCTCCTCATGTGTTTGATTCACATTTTGAGACTCATCTTTGGGAACCAGCAGCTCCTCCTCTACATGCAAGTCTAGATCCCTCTCAAGCGACAACTACATGGCTTTCCCCTCATTGAATTTTATATCCCGTCGCATAACAGTCATCTTATTGTTAGGAAAATACACATGATAATTATGGGGTGTTTCTGTGTACCCCAAAAATATCCCAACTTCAGCAATTGGCTCCATCTTCCTCCTGGCATTTTTGGTCACATGCACACAAACAGATGAGCCAAAAATATTAAAATGAGAAACATCAGGTTTCTTACCAGTGAAAGATTCTTCAGGTGTACTCATGCCAAGTACTTTATGAGGACAACGGTTATGCACATAAACCACAATGTTGCATGCTTCCACCCACAAATGCATTGGTAGGCCCTGATCATGCAACATCACTCGTGCTGCACCCATGATCGTTTTGTTCTTCCTCTCTGTGACCCCATTTTTCTATGGTTTATGAGGCGCTATCAGTTCTCTTCGAATTCCTTCTTTGTTTCAGAAGTCTTTGAATTCATTAGAGATGTATTCTCCACCATTATCGCTCCTCGGAGCCTTCACTTGCTTCCCCGACTCTTTCTCCACCAATGCTTTAAACTCACAGAACTTTGAGA
The DNA here is from genome assembly GCA_010110895.2 of Picea sitchensis. Lineage (NCBI taxonomy): Eukaryota > Viridiplantae > Streptophyta > Pinopsida > Pinales > Pinaceae > Picea > Picea sitchensis. The sequence continues at coordinate 97,051 of SNQJ01S0083206.1, forward strand.
ATGTTTGATCCTTCTTCTACATGAAGAAGATCCATCATTTACGAGAAAATTCATCAACAAAAATAAAATAATACTTATGTTTTGTTGTTGAAACAATCGAGAATGGTCCACACACGTCTGTGTGAATTCCCTCCAAGATCACCGAAGCACAGTTCTCCTTTTCATGAAAGGTGTACTTTACATACTTCCCCATGGTGCAACCCTTGCATTGATTTAACTGAGCAAGTGTTCCCATTGGAAGTCCAGTAGATATTTGTTGCATGATTTTCAAGGCTCCATGATGAAGATGGCCCAATCGCCTGTGCCATAATTCACCCTCATCCCGGCTCATAATTTTTTTTGCCTTGCCCATCATGGAAGCGCAGCCATCTACCTCCATCTTGTAGAGATTCTTAACTCGAATCCCTATCTTCTTGACTTGAACCATTGTTTTATGTCGCAAGAAAGTTTTTCCATCATTGAAAACAACATCATCGCCTTTGTCCTCCAACTTTGCAACTGAGACCAAGTTTTTCTTCAGACCTGGAACATGCATAAAATATTTAAATTGAAATGGTTTACTTGAATCCCTCTGAAAGGTAATGGTTCCAATTCCAGATGCATTGTATCATCCATCGTTTCCCATCTCTATATGAATTTTGAGACCCCTCTACTCTAAGTCACTGAAAATCTCCTTATCTCTCGTCATGTGGAAGGAAGTGGCACTATCCAAATACCACACTGATCCCAATGCACTTGATGCCATGCATGCGATCAAGGAGAAGTCAATTTCAAATTGCGAGGCAAGGGCCTCACCAGCTGCAGCTCCAGTACCCTTCTTGTTCTTCTTCTACGGACAGTTAGTAGCGAGATTTCCATGTTCATGATAGTGAAAACACTTCACTTTGGACAAATCCAGCTTCTTGCCTTTAGACTTGGATTTTGAATGGAATTTATTCCCCTTTCCCTTCCCTTGCCTTGGAAGTCAAAGAACAATCCTCTTCATCATCATGCTTTGATGAAGAACCATCTTTGGTGTTTCTCCTAAACTTCTCCTGGACCAAATCTGACCATAGTCGTTCCCAATCTGGCAATTTTTCCCTTCCATTGACAGAGTATTGATAACTCTGCCAATTTTTGGGAAGTCCTAGGAGAGCCAAGCTCACCAAATCATCATCAGCAACTATTATTCCCACACTCCCCATCTCATCCCGACATTGGACAAACTTCATGAGATATTTTGGAATGGAGTCGCCCTTCTCCATCTTGATCTTCCTGAGTTTATCTTTGAGCGCCAATTTCCAATGGTCGTTGTTGTTTTGGAATAGATTCATCAAGGTATTCCACATTTCATATGGTGTGGCTTTCCCATGGAGGTTTGAGACAATGTGGTATCGTACTCCCTCCAACAAGATCCTCCTTGTCTTTTCCACTTTCTTTTTCCATGCATCAAGATTTGTAGTGTCTACAGCATTTGCCTTAGGAACATATTTGTCAATGAATTCCTTCAAGCCATTGTCTTTGATTACTACCTCCATTATGTCCTTCCAATCAATGTGGTTTCAGCTTCCCTCGAGTGCATACTCTAACCTCAAGCCATTGAAATCCATTTTGATCTTGAATCAGTTGTAGCACCAAGAAAGTCTTTCTTCAAATTTGAATTATATCTAGTCACAAACTCAGCTTCTGCAATTTCTTGTGCTCTAATACCATGTAGAAATTTTAATACAAATTATGTATTGCCTATATTATCATGATCTAACAATTATATGCCACTGTTAAATACAGAATATCTTCTACAAATATTCTTGCAGAATTTAAAACATGATCGCCAATTTCAATATCAAGAAGAAAGACCAATCCCACATAACACAAATGTTTTTACTGGGAAAGCATAAAGCTAAAAAACCCACTTTCATATATTATGTATATATCATGGATCATGAAACAATATCATACAAAACTCTAATCCAATATCTCTCAGTACAATATACAATAGTCTCACACTATCATACAAAAATTGACAAATTCATGTGCCAATTTACTGCTTCCAGACAGCCTGCCTCCTCTGCACAATTGTAATAGCCAAATAGATTTAAACATCAATTTATTTCATAAACTAAGACAGTAACTTCATAACAGCATAATAATCTTCATAATAGTAACTTCAGTAACTTAAATTTAACAATGAATAATAAAAAAATTTAACATAATAAAACAATGCATAATTTTAAATACATGGGTCTGATGTTAATAACCCTTTGTTTGTTTGCTTGCCTTCTTGACCGTTGTTGCACTATAAAACACTACCCAAAACCTAGTTCCACCCTGCCAACTAGGTAACTTCCTAGATCCAGGATATCATATGGATATCCTGGCCCCGGTGCCCAAAACCTTCAGCAACCCTGGTGCCTGTACTGATGAAATCACCCTCCAAAACTCCACTCATCTCTGCAAACAAGAGCCCCCAAAATCAATCCCCCATCTCCCCCCATATAATCACCTCCCATAAACCTCCTTCCCCTCC